>SJYC01055058.1:0-22353 GCA_006408675.1 Madoqua kirkii | reverse complement strand
GTAGTAACATAAGATTTAAACAATATTAAGCAAAATGTATATACTTGACATGTACCCAATCAAAGGAGAAAATGCATGAAAAGAAAGAATAGGTAGACATCTATGAAAATATTAGCAGGGATGTTATCTCTGGTTATCTTTTGAGATTTTCTGTATATTTTTAATTGTCTTGTTTAACTTTTTAGCATTTTCCAAGTTTTGTACAATGAACATGTATTGATTTTCATAAAACAGTGCCATTACTTAAAAAAGAGAAAGAAGACAGTGCAAGGTGGAGGGGTAGTGAAATGGTGCTAAAGGAATTTTTCTTTCTTTTTTTCTTTCAAAAGTGGAGGAACAAGCTGGGGCCTGCAACAAGTGGCCTAGGGTTTGACTTGATCATCTCTGTCTGGTGTCTCTCTCAGATTAGGCTCTGTGGCAAGACCACTACCCAGAACCCTTGCCGGGGCCATCTCACAGGACAGCACACCCACCCTGGTTCCCTCCTGCCCGTGCACTGCGCATGTGCGATCCCTGTTCCTCTCCTGTATTCCGGCAGACTTTCGCAGTCCTGAAATGTAAGAGACACTTCAGAGCAAAGAGCTTAAAAAATGTTGAGTGCGGAAGAAATATCTGCTGAGATCAGATTTAAGAGCTCAGTGGTCCAATAAATTAAAATTTCCTGGTGGGTTTACACACACAGAAAGCCTCTAGCATTTTCATGTGGCACGGTGGGAGCAGGGCCAGAAGTGATGAGCGGGGAGCAGCAGGAAGGACAGCAGACAGACTCTGCAGGGAGGGCCGTCCTGGGTGTGTCAGAGGGACCAGGGGTGGCTGTGGGGAGGTGGGGATGTGGCCTGACGGCTGTCCGTAAGGACGGACAAGAAAGCAGTGGCCGGGAGGTGGGTAAAAACTTTATATGCTTTCTTGTCTTCATCCTTCCAAGGGAAAGGAAAGGCTATTTTGTATTGATCGACACACGGGCCTAAGTCATCCTGAGACGAGTTTAACAGGGAACATTGTCTCTGATCTCTCTTACTGCAACTAAGGATGTCATTAGTTAGACCCGTTAAACCTGTAACCTGCCTTCACCGGTCACTTTGTTACTACCCCCCACCCCCCAAAAAAATTGCATATCTTTCAAGGATCACACAGCCTCAACAATGTGTTTGCCTGAGTTGTTTTTTAGGAACTCAGAGTCAGCTGTGTCCAGTTTGAGCTTGAGATGGTTAAGAGTGGTTAAGACAACCGACCCTCCAACTGGACAAGTGCCAGTACACTTGGTGACCTTTGAACATCAGAGGGCCCCAGACTCCACCCACAGAACATGCTAATGCTGACATTTTCTGAATCTGCTTCCCATGATGAAGCCTGCAGCTTATCCGCACCTGCACAGAATGAGAAATACCTTACCTTCGTATTTTCAATCACCTATCCCCACGCTCCCCACACCTCGGACTACCCTGCTCCTTCATCCCGAAAATATCCCCAGCCCCTGGCTTCAGGGAGGTGAGTCTGAGATTTTTTCTCTAACCTCTTTAAGTGGCAGTCCCATGAATAAACAAGACCTTCCTCTGCTGTAAACCTTGCATCTCAGTGTTTGACTTGCTGTGTGTTGGGCAAACTTGCTTTGTAGCATGATTCTATAGGAAAAGAGGCTTCAGTGACATTTCAATCTACAAGAAAATATGAAGGCCTCTCAATAATCCTATGCTATCTTAAGTACCATGGGAGTTACAAAGAAAGGACTCATCCTGCCCTCTCCGGTACCACGTCGTTTACTCGCTAACTAGAGAATAACACATGGCAGCATAGACGGAATGTATTTGGCAGAGAAATGAAATGAGATGCTCAGATAACAGGTGAGTGACGGTATTTGAATCACTGGAGACTACTGGAAAAACAGAGTTACATTTTACCATCTCAAAAAGAGCCATGCTTTATTCTAGAGGAAAGATGAATGATACTTACGAGGCACACAGGAGCCAAATTTGTCAGGGAATTCAGATATCAAGTCATCATTGATCCGATCCTTCATGGGGCCCAGAATAATCACTGGTCGGGTATAGTTTACTCAGAGAGGGACAGGAAATGCAGATGAGGAGTCCAATTTGGGAATCTTAGGGCAAACTTGCCAAACACTAAGAACTACTGAGGCTGTTACTTCGGTGGATAAACTGCCCAAAGAGCCCTGCATAGAAAACTGATGTTTTATCACCGAATGAGTTGGCTGAGTCTACTTTCTGGAATTTACTAACATGGAAAAGCAACTGCAGCGTCAATGAAAAAAAAAAAAATTTGGTGACGTTTTGCTTACTCTTCACGTATGCCTACACAACAGTCAAAACAGCTACTGAGTTTAGTCAATTGAGTGGGAGAAAAAAAAAAGATTCCAAAGTAGCTATTTGACCATTGTTTAGGCAACGACTTCAAAAGTCATCATTAGTAGTAATGACATTTTAGGTTTTTATACTTTCTTTTCCTTAGTTCAAAATACTCTCCATTCTCTGCTTGGATTCTCTCAATTCCTTTGTAATCACGGGGCTACAAGGAACTCAAAAGTTCACTTATTACAGTTCCTCCTCTGATGCCTGAATTTTCTCTGTGATCTTTGTCAAGAGCCATCAGCCTCTGTATAAATTCCTCCCAGGCTTTTGGAGCAGTCCAGAAGGTGGCTTCTGCCTTAGAAGCCCTACTGGAAAGCCCTCAATAAAAGTGGACATCAACCTGCAGGAGGGTTTTATCCGTCGATCCTGTAGGTGGCGCTCTTTATGATTTGGATGTGCTCCTTCCTATTAAGGATCATTCTTCCAGAGGGCAGCTCCATCCTCCTGGGAGCTGTCGCTGCCCACTCGGTGCAGGGAATGTGTCTGCTTGGCCACAGGGCCAAAGAAAGAGCAGGGTCTGGCCTGGGAACTGCTGCATATAAGCAGTTTGTTTCCCTCCTGAAGTGGGGTCACCTGTTATAGCCTGGAAATCAGGAACCAGAGCATGCTAAGAAACTTACTTTCCTGCCTTGTGACAGGCTCATAAGAGAGAATGAAATCTTCTTGCCCTCCTGAGAAGAGAAAAAAGGAAAAATTACAGTGGACTAACAACCAGTCACAAACCACAGCTACAAGCCCTGCTCTGCAACCCAGGAAACAGACCCAGTTCAGGGCTAATTTCCCTTGCTCTCTCCCTCCATCAACCATTCTCCACATCCCTTCACCCTCATAGAAGTGTTTGGCACCGTGACAGAGTCAGGTGGTCCTGGTCGGACGAGCGACAGACAGGAGGCTGGCCTTCTGCAGTTCAGCAGGGCAGCGATGTAAGAGGCCGCCTTGCGTCTGACACTGAGAAACGCAGCACTACGGCGGCGCGCCCAGCATTCCTACCTAAAAGGAACCCCTTGAGTTCAAGGAGGGGTTCCATCCAATAGTTCGCTGCTACATTACCAGGATGTCTGGACCTTTCATCTTCCATTTTATTTCCCAAAGAAACACACTGTTCAAAAGCAAGCGTCTGCTTGTTTCATTTGTGAGACAAAAACTTCACCAGCTACATATACTCCAAGGCTCTGAAGACTTTAATGTTAATTCATCAAGAAAATGCTGGGTCAGTTAATAAGATAAAAACCTGAGGAGGGCCCTATATCACTTGTTCTAATCACTGCCAAATCTAGCCTTGAAACTTTGAAAAGTAAGGCAGACCATAGAGTATAAGTTTCCACCCTTCCAGGCTCATTTGCTATAAGCCTTGTGATTCATGGTGAGCCACAAGTCAACATACAACCATGGAAAGTAAATTCGTTTTGGGCAATTTTTTTTTCCCCTAATCATCAATTTTGCCCAGTTGAACTAGGCATGAGATTTGTCTCATTCAGCTGCCAACTCAGAATGCTCCACACCTTCATTCGCATTAGGCCTAGGACTGACTATTTTTGGTGGGGAAATAGTTTAACTTTTGAAAAGGGGTTTTTGTATGCTGTCCTATACAGGAGAAGTGTTGTGTGTGTGCTACGTCGCTTCTCTCCTGTCCGACTCTGTGTGACCCTATGGACTGTACCCGCCAGGTTCCCCTGTCCATGAGGATTCTCCAGGCAAGAATTATTGGAGTGGGTTGCCATGTGCCCTCCTCCAGGGGATCTTCCCGACCCAGGGATGAGACCTGAGTCTCTTGCATTGGCAGATGTGTTCTTTACCACTAGCACCACCTGGGAAACCCTGAGGTGTGTCATAAGAGGTAGATTTTTCTGAAACCAAAGGGCACTGGGTCTCACTGCTCTATCTCCTCATAGGCCCTGACAGTTTGTCAGGTCAGAACCATGTGCTGCTGCTTAGAAGCCACAGCCTCTGGAGGATGAATCGATTTCATGAAAGGAGTTAGTATTATAGGGAGGTTTGATAATGACAAGGCTGATCTGGGCAAATTAAGTGGTCTATGGCTAAATCGGTGAATGCGCATGTCTTCCCTGGGGTGGGAAATGGCCCCAGGCCCACATCACATCTCGCCTCACCGTCAAGCAGGGCCCACTCTCAGAATGGCATGGCTGGGCTCCCTCCTAAAGTCACGGAGAAGGGGGCTGGTGCTTCCTCTAAGTGGAACCTACCCATGACTTCTCCAGAAAGTGTTCAGGGGAGCTTCTCACATCGGGGCAGGGGTTTGGTATGTGAGGAGTCAGATTCATGTTTGTTTGTTTGTTTGTTTTTTTAATTCAGGAAGAAAAGTGATCCCCCTTTAAAAAATGTGTGAAGTCGCTTAGTCGTATCCGACTCTTTGCGACCCCGTGGACTGCAGCCCACCAGGCTCCTCAGTCCATGGGATTCTCCAGGCAAGAATACTGGAGTGGGTTGCTGTTTCCTTCTTCTCCAGGGGATCTTCCCGACCCAGGGATTGAACCCAGGTCTCCTGCATCAGAGGCAGACGCTTTAACCTCTGAGCCACCAGGGAAGCAAATCAACTGAAATTTACAGAAGCTGGGTCAAAAAGTAATAAAGGGGAATGACTGTTAAACTCTAGTTATCTAAAGGCTGACATATGCAGAGGACATAGGAATTCAGAGGAAAAGGGTAAAAATAGTTGGGGAAAAAAAGCATAGCTTTAGAGATAGAAGCATGGCAGACCAACACTGTAATGTCATACTGACTTTCAGGAGAAATCTCTCTGAATGATTAATATGTGAGAGGGGACTCCTGCCTGTGGGAGAATAGGTTTTAAATATCAGGTGATAGAATATGCTATGGAGCTACTTTTCCACATTTATGGTTGAATTTAACTTCTCTTTTAGGGCTTCAGATAATTACAATAAATGTCAGTTACAGAAATACTTGAAAAAAATTGCAAACTTTTTAAATGCAAAAAAAGAATAAATATCAGGTGATACTTGACGTCTCTGCACAAGACTGGGCACCCATACCACAGTTATCCAAGGTATCCTCAGTACTTAACATAGAGAAAGAGACCAGTGAATTTGCATTCTGCTTTTAGTGGTACGAGTCAGGATGAGCAATGAAGCCAGATAGGTTCCTCTTTGTGTTTCTGTCTATACGCTTTCCTTTGGGGAAGTGTGGTTTCCCCTAAATAAAGAGAACACCTCGTGTTCCCAGGAGAATCTCTTTCCAACGGCCTTGCAAATCATTCTGATGGGACATTTCTAAAGGCAAACCTTAAATAAAATATTTGGTGTCAGTATGTATAATGTGTGATTTAAAAAACTAGGACAAAGCAACACAGCTTAGATTAACTTTGTTAGAACAGAGTTCTGTAGTTCTTCGTTTACCCGTGGCTTTCTGGTTTCAGAGCAGTAAGACTGGCAGGCAGCAGTGACGACAAGCGTCCCTGAAGTCAACACCCCTCCCAGTTCTAACGACTGCGTGACAACCAGGGACCAGGAAGGAAGCCCACAGGGGCGCTGTGGCAGCTGGTAAGGCACAATAGCTGTGAACTCAGCGCCCAAAACCAATTTTCACTTCCATGTTCAAGAATGGAAAGCCCAAGGGGTAATGGGAAGGAGATTATGAGGAGGAGAAAAAAGTCACAGCAGTGAAGGAACGATAATTCATGTCTATGTAGCGCTTTACAGGCTATAAAAGGCTTTTGCAGCCATTGCTTTGTATTTCTTACAACCATTTCTTTTGAGGTAGGTGCTCTATCATCTGCACTTTACAGATGAAGAAGTGAGGCTCGGAGACAGGGCCTGTTTCCTCAGTAAGTAGTACAGTCAAGATTAAAAACTACATCTTTGCTGACTCCTCGCTGAGTATGTGGCACAGTCTCAAAAAGGTCAGAGGTGCAGAATTCTCTGGGGGCTGAGATGTAGAGGCAGAACTCAGGTGAACAAAAATGGTGGGTGGCAGAGAAGGGAGCTGAACCTGGGTCAGTTACGGACAGGCCATGAGATGCTCCATTTGCAAACCCTAACTTTTTTTTTTTTTAATGCTGCTATGTCATCTCCAAAAAATAGTCATCCTTAGTAGTTTTTCTATTTTTTACTCAAGAGGTGTCGGCACTTAGAAATAACAGCTGACACAAGGGTACAAACAATTACTTGGTCTTGTTTTGGCAATCGTATGGCTGGAAAGAGGAGCGTGGCACAGAGCTGGGGGTGGCCGCCTGCCACCGGCAGAGGCTTTGCAGAGCCTGTTGTTACAACCTCCAGAAAACATTGTCTTTAAACTGGAAGCAAGTCACAGTAAGAGGGGTTCGGAGTAAGGCCCTCATATGCTCTCATGATAAGGAAAACCAAGGTGTTTTTCTTTAGAACTTTTTTCCAAACTAGAAAAGAGAGATGAGGAAAGTGAAGGCCAGTGGCAGGGCATTCAGTGGTCTAAATTTAGTGTTTATGGCCTGCATTGGATAATTATGAAGAATAAACTAGCTTCCTAGAACCCTGGAATGTTAGTGCCAAGAAAGGGTTGGAGTTAACCTGGTTTATGGATGGAGAGTCTGGAGCATGACTTCACTCTCCCTTAGGGACCCTCGACACACATCACATTGATCATTGCCTGAATTACTGCTGAGCCTCACTTGGCCTCAACACTTGTCAGTACAGTTCCTCAGGAAGCTATTAAAGGGCAGTCTTGATTAAAATCTGTTTCCTGTATCTCTTTTCTAATCCAAGCTAGTCATTTATATTGAAGAGAACTAAGGTTCAAAAATGTTCAGTGATTTCTTCAAGGTCATGTAGTGAATTACTGATTCAGTGTCTTCAAAGGATCTTCAGATTCAATCTGTTACTATACATAGAGTCCTTAAAATCAGGCTTAGTTCATAGTTAATGTTATGTAAATATTGCTGCTTGTATTGATTGCTGTTGTTTATCCACTAAGTCATTTCTGACTCTGCAATCCCATGGACTGGAGCCTGCCAGGTTCCTCTGTACCTGCGATTTCCCAGGCAAGAATATAGGAGCCGGTTGCCATTTCCTCCTCCAGGGATCTTCCCAACCAGGGATCAAAACCGAATCTCCTGCTTTGGCAGGTGGATTCTTTACTGCTGAACCACTAGGGACAGCCAATTAATTTGATAGGTGGTATGGTTGAAATATACTAGCTAAAATGTGAAGCTTGGATTACAAAACATAGGGAATAGTGAAAATGTCTAAATTTCAGAATGAAAATATCTTGACTGGACTTGCAGGGACATAGTATTGGTGAAATGTAGCTCTTTGGAACTTCAGCTTCTTCATCAGTTGCTGCTGCTGCTAAGTCACTTCAGTCGTGTCCGACTCTGTGCAACCCCATAGACGGCAGCCCACCAGGCTCCCCCGTCCTGGGATTCTCCAGGCAAGAATACTGGAGTGGGTTGCCATTTCCTTCTCCAATGCATGAAAGTGAAAAGTGAAAGGGAAGTTGCTCAGTTGTGTCCGACTCTTAGTGACCCCATGGACTGCAGCCCACTAGGCTCCTCCATCCATGGGATTTTCCAGGCAAGAGTACTGGAGTGGAGTGCCATTGCCTTCTCTGTTAATGGGGTGTAAATATAAGGTATATTTCATAATTTTGTTGCAGGAATAAAATGAGATACTATATGTAATAAAGTTGCTTTGTAAGAACTTGAGGAAATATAAGGCCAATACTTGAGAAGAATGGAGAAAGGAGAATATGGGCACCATTCCGACTGATTCCAGATGGAAAGTCTGAGATCTCTTGATTTCAGCATCTCAGTTTCACTCAGTTCATTTTTTAAGATCCTTGGTTTGAAAATCCTATTTAACTGCTGAGCACCAATGTGTTAGGAGGACAATCACCAGCTCTCCCATACCCATAATAACATAAGAGCTCTACTGGGCTTTAAGGAAGGCAGGTCTTCACCTTGTAGAGACTTGCAAGGTCTCCATTATAGCTAATTGATCTTTCTTGCCATCACATATAAGGGCAATTCAAAGGTATGATACAAAACAAACACAAACCTGCACTGTATTATGTTACTTTGTTGATAGAAATCTGGAATTAGCTCATAGTTAAGGTAGTTATGAGATAGCATTTTGCATAATTAGACAATGTACATTGTTAAACTGTATTGTAGCTAGTGCTCAGTATAGCTGGACTTTGGAAAAAATATGCTATAATTCTTGAGATGGTGCATCAAAGGTTTGAGCTACTTATTAGAAACTGAGGTTGGTGTAAATTCATGTGCATGTATATGTTATCTCAGAAAATATTTGAGGCTTTCAAGTAAGGTTGGCACAATCTGTCACTCCAGAATGTAACACCCAGGCCGGGGCCCGTCTTTCTGTGTCTGGATGTTGTTTCAGTCGTGCCTGCCTCTTTCTGACCCCATGGACTACAGCCCACCAGGCTCCTCTGTCCATGGGGATTCTCCAGACACTGCTATTCATAAAATATAAAAGTTATAATTATGGCAAAAGCTAGGAATTCAATAGAAAATTCCAGCCTGGTTTGATTTTGAAACTATACTTCCTGGAAAACTGTGTCTGTCCCAAGCCTTTGTGTCTTTGGTCATGCCAATACCTTTCCTGGTGAGTTTCTTCTTCAACTTTACTGAGCTGGCAAGAGCCTCATCTTTGCAAAGTTCAGCTCAAAGGCCCCTCCTTTTTGAAATTATCTCTGAAGCCCCACTATTCTCGGGCCAGACTTTTATGCTAGAAACGGCCACACTTTATGCTTTCTTAATGTATTGATCGCTCTCCCTCTTTACCTGTGCTGAGATCCAGAGTTCACTGAGACTTACATTGAGTCTTAAGGTGCCTATGAGAGAGCGTGACATAGAGTGAATGCTGAATGAACTAAGAAATAGTCCTCTGTAATTCCTCATATTTCTATCCTGGAGAAAGAAATATCCATTTTTTTCTCCTCTAAGCTATGACAAGGCTCTTCTTACCTTTTTTCATTTGTAAAGAAAACAATCTGAATGGCTAGCTTTCTGTACCCTCAGAGGAGACTGAAGTTAATACAGACTATTAGACTCCACATTTTCTCTAGTAATAGTACAGTTCCAACTCTTCTCTCTTCTCATAGATAATTTAAGCTGTTTGCAAGTTTTTCCTTTACTCACTCAATAAACCTTTATGTGCACCTACTATTTGAGAGTGAAAAGAATTATTGATGTCAACTTAGAGTACTGCAATCAAAAACTTGTCAAATAGCTGAAAGCCTTGGTGCAATTTTTATAACAATGATTCTGGAAAGAACATGCTCATCTCTGAAGAGGAAGGCCTCTGAAATATTCTAAACACAGATTTCTGAAGGAAAAGGTAGTTCCATAGAAGTATACTTTTATGGAAAGTATACGTTCCATAAAAGGGATTGCAAGAACAAAATTTGATGTTTTCCATTTCTCTGTTTGTACAGGATGGAAGCACAACACTTAAAAACTAAAAACTGAACATCCAAGAAATTAGGGCCAAGGGTCTCCATGAAACCCGACAAATAAGTTATATTTTCCTAATACTGAATTGCCGATAACTCAGGCACAGGAAAGACAATCTTTGTCACTTCTTAACCAGCTAGGTTTCTTTGTTTTAGAACCAAATGAAGACATGGGAGAGGCAAATATTTTCCCAATTTGGGATAATCATAAAAGTACAAGAGTAGGAAGACTATGAAGATGTTAAAGATCATGTTAAAAACAAGAAAGCTTTAATTCCTTTCATCAATAGGACTTATCATTCTACTGAGAAAGAAAATGAGGAGGTTCTAATATTTGTTGATCAAAGGTATCTCATTATAACTTTTCTTCATTTCATTCTGTGGCACGTTTCATCTACCTCTGGTCCCTACTCCCTCCATCTGTCATCTTTCCTCTTTTGTACCACCCCCGCCCCCCATTTCCCCACCAATTTGATTATCTAGAGCCTTTCTCAAGATCCAAATTGAACTTGTCACACTTCAAGAATGCTATTTGGCACTCCACCTCAAAAACGGGCATGGTTTTATAAATCACCATGCTGTAGTGGAAAAAACAAAAATAAAAGTTATTCTGTTCTTCTATGCTTATCTTCAATTAATACAAACAAAAAGACCAAAAACAAAACAAAACAAAACAACCTCAAACCCAAACCAAAAACCTCCAACTGATTTCTGTCTTGTAGCTGAGGGTCATAAGTATTGTTCTAATATTTGTTGATCAAAGGTATCTCATTATAACTTTTCTTCATTTCATTCTGTGGCACGTTTCATCTACCTCTGGTCCCTACTCCCTCCATCTGTCATCTTTCCTCTTTTGTACCACCCCCGCCCCCCATTTCCCCACCAATTTGATTATCTAGAGCCTTTCTCAAGATCCAAATTGAACTTGTCACACTTCAAGAATGCTATTTGGCACTCCACCTCAAAAACGGGCATGGTTTTATAAATCACCATGCTGTAGTGGAAAAAACAAAAATAAAAGTTATTCTGTTCTTCTATGCTTATCTTCAATTAATACAAACAAAAAGACCAAAAACAAAACAAAACAAAACAACCTCAAACCCAAACCAAAAACCTCCAACTGATTTCTGTCTTGTAGCTGAGGGTCATAAGTATCGGGCCTGCAATTTTCTAATATCAGTAGTTGCTTTTTGAGTAACCCATTTCACTGAGTACAAAATGAATATTGAAATTGCAAGGATAAGAGTAATAAATGTACTTATTTTAGTCACCAAAAACCTGTAAGTGGTAAGAAACCACCAGAACAGAAAAAAGGATGTGATTGGCATTTGGTGAATATTGTTTTATCACTCAGCAAATGGCTTGAGGTGACCAAACAAAAATCAAAAATAATTTTTAAACAGTTACCTACCTTTTCAGTTAAGCTTTCTGATCCAAGATTTGTTCACTTTTAAAGAAAATGCGAGTTCCTTCAACATTAGAGGATGAAACTTTTTCATCTCTTCCCAACCATCAAAATTTAAAGTTAGATATAACAGAGTATCTATCTCAAAATATTAATCAAGGAGAGAAGAGATATACAAGGTTCATACTCATTTAGAAGGAACACTGTAATTTATCAGGCTTTCTCTTGCAAAGGGGAGTCAGGCACAGAAAGGAAAAGGCAAAATGAAAAGGAAAATAAAACCATGATGACTTTTCAACCTTTCTGTAGGGTGTATAAATTATTTTGGAGGACAGAATGTCAAAATCCAAAAAAAAAATTTTTTTCCCCTCCTTCTCTAAGAGAATTGCATCACCAGGCCACAGTCAACTAAGGCTGGAATAATTTATTAGCAATTCCACAACCCCTTGTACAAATGACACTAGTTCACCCATGGCCCTCCTGTCTTTTGTATCTTTCCACATCAAATGATGATTTCATTTCAAGCCATTTGCTTTGGATGAGGATGATAAAGGGCAGCAATTGAAAAACAACAGCAAAAATCTGAAATGAATATCACAGGCAAGGGGGCAGATGCAAAGAAAAGAATCACAAACCAAAGCAATAACTTACGGTAGCTACTTTCGCTATCGCTGGCATTAGAAGAAACATGTTCTGCAAGAACAGCACAGCAAATTAAAGAGATACCAAGCATTGGAGAGCAGCCAGAACTTAAAGAAATACCATGCAAGGCTACTAGAAATGTGAGCGAAGGCAAGTAAGGCTGCAGAGGAGACGCATTAAGAAAATTCAGATAAGATGAAGATGAAAACTTTATTTTCCGGGGAGCTACTGCTTGATTGCTGTGTCTTATTTTTATTAGCAAACAGGAAAGTATGTTTGATTATAAAAAATGCATACTGTCCATCTAAGCACTTTTCCTTTTATAAATACTTTGACCCATTCGTGTAGCTTTGATTTTCCAGATTCTTGTTACAAAGGTCAATGTGTCCGAACTGGATGTTCCTGATTATAATTTCAGGAGCTTCTGGTGGGTAAGGACTGGTTTCTTACAGGCTTTTTATTGCTTTATTTTGCTATTAGGCATTTTGCAGGAATACTGCATTTCAAATTGCCAGTTGATCCCACCCTGGAATCCCTTTCATTTTATTTCTATTTAAATACTTCCTAAACTAATTCACAAGATGAAAGCATTGTTGAAGAACTTTTCTGCTTCACTGAGTGTGTAGGAAACCTTGGAGGAAGAAATGAGTCACTGAAAAGTGTTTTATGAATCAGTTCAATATTTCCTTGTTTTTAAGATTCTTGCTTGGATAGCTCTTAGGTTCAGGTTCTAGAGGAATCAGAACAGGAAGAAGATAAATTGTCTAATACCAAGCACAGGTTCTGGCACAAAGCATATTTCTAACTCTGGTTGAATGACTGTATAAGTATACAGTGATATTTCAAAAATCTTTTCCATAAAAACACAGTTTAACTAGCATAACAGGGGGATGCACTAATTATGTGCCAGATGTAGGGCTTTTATTTCCAAAATAATTTATCTGTACTATTTATTAAGTTATAGAAGATAAATCCATCAATTTATCAACTTCTTTGTATATCAGGCTAACTGAATGAAGAATACGTGACTATTTGATCTGTGAAGATCATTAGCAATAACTTCAGCTTTTTAAAAAGGGACAACTGTTGCAAAATCTTTAGAAAAAAGGAAAAGAATATATAACCTTATTCTCTAACAGTTAAAAAAAGTGCTTTGAAATGTATTTGCTATTATAGATTCTTGCCAGTTGGATGGATTAATTTTCATATTTTAGCATCATTCAGGTATAAATGACAAATAAAATTGTCATATATTTTAACGTATACTATGTGATGATGTGATGCACGCATGGACTGTGAAAGGACTTCTACAGTTGAGTTAGTTAACACATCCTGGATGGACTGATTTTAGAGCATGAAACTAATGAAAATTAAAGCATGGGTTACATTTACTGGAATCATTTCTTTTTGTGTGGGTGTTTGATGAGAAATGCATTATTAATTTAGGTATACATGTTATAAGTGCAAAGGGGCACTGGGAAAGTAAGTGTGATGAATCAATGCAAATCTGTCTTGTTACTGAAAAGTCAAAGCACGTACCCAACAATGACTTATCTTCATGAGCGTGATCATCTCAAGCACCTTCATTTGAAGATGACAGTTTTTTTTGTTTTTGATTTTCACTTTTAAAGTAATTCAGAATGAAGCTACACAAGAAAAATTTAGAACCATACGGCTGTTTATTTAATAACCAATCTCTCTTAATGTTAAGATATTGTTTAACTGAATTTTTCTATTTTGCAGGTGAAAAGAAGTTAAAAATATGTTCCAGCTAAAGTCTAAATTATGGCCACCAGTAGTGTTAACTGGCAGATAACTTTACCTAGTGTAATATATTCAATTTTGGAGAGTAAATAAACCTTCACATTTAAAAGGGCATCACTCTGGATTTAAAAAGGCATCACATACTTTCGACTTTGCAATAGCAAGAGATGTTCATTTATTAACAATATATTAAATTGCTACCCAACCCCACCGAAAATTTAGATATTCTCCCTGGTGGTACTTGAGGCTAACTGGATAATGTTGAAATTAACACTTGAATTTCAGCCCCAATTCAAGAAAAATTTCAAGACATATTCTGTATAGAGACTCAAAGATAAAGTTTTCATCTTTAAGGAGATCAGCAGTTACTCTTGATCAGATTTTATTTTCTAAATATACATATCTTTAAAAAAATCCAAATTAACAATTTGAAGGATGAAGGGTATCATTACGCAGGGTTATATAACCAGCTCTTGAAAACAAAGTCCAGCTCAATGTTATTTTGTTTCTTAGCAATGAAATGAACAGCTTCTAAAAATATTGCCCATAGCTGTTAAATTAAAATGAAACAAACAAAAATGAACATGTGGTGCAGCTGTGAAAGACACAAAATGGTTCTTATTTCATTGGTGCCTACACAATGGGGTTAGTGTCAAAGACAGAAAAATCATAGTATATTAAAACACAGAATTATTATTTTTATTAGTGCAATGAGAGAATAAAGGCATTAATAACTAGAAAAATTTTAGTTTAATATACTTTACTTTCCACTCTAAGCTATAAAATGAAGATCTGGTTATGCAATGCAGTAATAAATCACCAAGAGAAAAACATATTAATATATATCTAAAACTTTATCATACAAACGTTTCAAGCAGGATCACTGCAAGTCAGAAAAAAAAATCAGTCAAAGTTAATAACAGCAAGGAATTATTCATGGAAGATCAAATAGCTTAATATTTACTTTTTGAGAATGCATGTTCCTTTTGACTATAAAGTAGCTCCTTTACTAATAGCAAAGTATAACCCAGTTATGGAATTTGGCAAGGTCATTAAATATGTCTACGTGAAAAGCCAGAAGAGAGAACATAAAATGCATTTCCGCTTTCCTGTTCCAGAGCATTGAGCTCGCCCTTTCTTTCAACATGGCTTCTTGCTCCCTGGGAGGTACTAGGTGGCAGAGCAAGGATGCCACGGCTGGCATCAGGACCATGTTGGTCACATCGCACGGCCAGAAAGGGAAGGTGTGAACTGCAACGGGAGTTACAGTGCCTGAGACACTTGGTTTTTAAATGCTGACATGCAGAACAAACAGCTGAAAATTACTTGGTAGGAGCATTCACAGCTAGGTAACAAATAAAACTCGTATCTTGTGCATGCTAGGAGTGAAAAGGCCCTCGAGAAAAGGAACAAAAGCCAAACTCAAAAGGAAAGAAAAAGAAAAGAAAAGTTACAGTGACCATTCCTGGGAACTTACTCAGAGTCTTTGTTCCATAACCGTCGTCACCTAATCCGGGGATGTCCTGCATGGAAGTCCCCAGAGAGAGCAATGAGAGAGGGAGAACAGCCACGGAAGAGGAAGGAAGAAGTCAGTGGAGTTGAAACGGATACTACCATGACAGACCGTGTTGCCGGAGCAATCTGGATCCCTCGCTCTCCTCTCAGGAAACAGATTTCACCCCAAACTCCCTGGGCTGCGACTTGAGGATTCGCATTGCAACTCGAAAGGCTTAAGCAGAAGGGTGTCATGAAAAAGAGTCAACAAGAGCCGTTTTTACCCACTGTCAATACTGCCACAGCAACGTACCGCTGAGACCAACGATCCACTCCAAGTTTCACGGCCAGTTTTTAGACTGAGCATAAGAAGAAGCTCAGTTATCCCAAGACAAGCTCACTGTGAGGGAAAGAGTGAACAAATGCTAGTAACCGATAGAGGGGAATTTGATCACTCCCAGTTAGCCAGCACTCCAAAACAATACATGTGGCAATGGAGTCTCAGGTTTCTGTCCAGAAAAGAAGTTGTCAAGCCCTTGGAGAGTTGCGTGATAGAAAAGGTGAACCAGACACAGTCTTGGTCACAGCTTAAAAAATGCTGTCTGGAAGTGAAGTCCCCCGCTTCCTCAGGTCCCTTTCCAACGCATTCTGTCAAAAAAAGAGCTCCGTCCAGGGAAGGATCCAGACTGCAGGCAAACACTGGTCACAGTAGTAAGCCCTGACCTGCCTGCCTGTCGTGTCTGTTTGCCTAGGCGTGTGGCGTGGGGCAGCCTATATCATGCGTGTTGCCCGTGGAGGATTTTTTTTTTTTTCTCTTGTGTTGCAGGTGACATTCTCTTCGAGAATCTACTTACGTTCAGGATCACTGGTTTCCTGCTCACTCTGCTCCTTGTTCTTGTAGAATGGGAATTTTCGTGAAAAGATGAAGCTCTTTTTACGCTTGTCATTGAATGACTGTGAAGGAGAAAAGGCATGGGGCAAAAACAGGGGACGTCTAATTGTTGTCACACTCATGCTGACAAAACAACTAGTCTGTAAAAGCAGACAGAGCTGTCGTGACGCAAGTGGATAGGCTAAAGGGGCGTGGGAGGTCCCTTCACGCAGATTCTAGTTTCCAGGAGTGTAAATTCCGAATCATGACACTTTGGAAAAGTCATCTCCTAATTAAATAAAAGACTGGTTGCAGGTAAATGATGAGGGAGGAGATGAGTATTAAATTGGAAGTAGAAGACCCAGAGTCTCTGTCCAGCTCTGTAACTTGCTAGTTCAGCATCTTAGACAGGCCATGAATCTCTCGGAACCTCAGCATCTTCTTCACCTGCATCGTGAGGATCGCAAGAGCAGCTCTTAGGCTGTGAGACTCATAGAAGGCAGTGTAAACACCAAGTGCTACACAAATGTCATCCTGATCATCATCATTATCATCAGGTAGAGAGGACTCTGTTAGAAACACCGGACACGCCAGTGTCTAGATATCTTTTTCAATAACATAAATTTGAGTTACTTCAGCTTGAATTTAATTAAAACCTCAGAGATGTGTGTGGATTTATGATATATGATAATTATAGTTCTCACACAGATAGATGATAATTATAGTATTATATTTTCAATCAAAAGAGATTTTAAAGATAATTGAGCTTCAAGCCCTCCTCCGTAGACAGGGGGCCAGAGGCAGAGAGAGGCCGAGTCGGTTGCCAATAACACAGAGCTCATTGGTGACAGTCAAGACACCATCAACCAAAACCTATTACAATTGCTGCTAATGAGGTAGTAACTTGATATTCATTCAAGGAAGGGAGATATAATGGCCACTTATCGATATTCTGATATGGTAAAAAATAACGGAAGAAGAACTGTCCTTAAAAATGAAAACCACTGTTATCTTAAATGAGGTGGAATTTAAAGCAATACAGATAGACATAACAGAATACACATATCAGAACTTGTTTTTTTTTTCAAGTGAATATCAGATGCATGCCTGGAAAGACTCCTTAAGGAAATTTCATTTATTTCCATTGTTGCTCCTATGGAAATACTTTCTGGGCTTCTTCTTTGGGAAACATGTTCTCAGTCATTTCACAGGCTAGAAGCCATGTACATCTTGGTCATTTTATATTCACATATCATTTAAAAATATGTTTGCCAGCTTGTTTGACCAATTTGGCTCTGAGTATCTCTCTCTCTGCAAGAAACAAGATTTGTAACTACATAGGTATGAATGTGCCAAAGACTGAAGGTAATTTGACAAGGGGTATCTAACATGATTTCAGCAATGGCAGCTGGCAGGAATACATGCAGAGCCAGCAAGTGACTACTTGGAGAGAACGGTACTTTTCAGCCCATTGGCTGGAACAGTTATGTGCTCTTATGAATTAGATGCTTGACAAAATGTTGTAAATAACTTATGTTCTTTGTATATCCATGTACTCCTATATCAAATATTCATTTTGAGAGTTATGTCCATTTAGAAAACATTAAAGCACTAAAATGTTGGTGCTGTCATTCAGTAACTCATTATGTTTTTAGTTATTAGGAAATTTCACCAAAGTCAGTTGAGCTTAATTTTATGTACTATTAAGAAGGCTTTAAGGAAACCAATAAATTAAATATCTAATAAATTCTGAAATTAGGGGACACATTTTATACTTCATATTCAAGAACTAGAAAAACATTCTCATGGAAAAAAAACGTATCACTTCAGAATTTATTAGTCTACTGACAGCACTTGTGTTCGAAATGGTTTTATCATAATTTGTAATTGAGGGATTGGTGTCCAAAGACAAGGCTGGGAACGCCCCCCAAATTTTCCCAGTTAAAAAATGGTAAGTTCTTAAAGGAACATTAAATATTCTTGCATCACTCCAGTGTCATGCCACTTTTACATTTCAAGCATTATTTACACTTCAGTAACTGAAAATAAAAGAAAAAAATATCATGTAAGAATTAATGATGTGATATTGCAAGATATGTTAGACATTTAACTTCAACATTACGGATGACTTGTCATGCAAACAAACAAACAAAAAAAACACATACACACATTTTCATGCAAATACAAAACAATGCCAAGAGGAGTAAAGCCTGGGGTTAAAATGTAGACATAAACGGACAATGTGGAGGCCTTTGAGGGCCAAAGGGTGCTGCATGCAAACCACATTGTTTAAATGGTCTCACAGGGTCAAAGGAAAATGAAAATGTGTTGTTTGTGATTCATTCTTTTATATTTTCAAGGCAAGGACTGTAATGTGTTAACATTTCCGGAGTATGAAAATGTTGTGTATCATGAGTCATCTGATTGGGACATCATAATATTTAGCACCACATTTTTCAAAGAACAGAAAATGCACAATAATTACTCAAAAGTAAAATTATCTAACATATCAGTTTATTACGCAAAGCCATTTCATACTGGAGTTAAACAAAGGGTAACGGAATCATTTGTTGGTGGTCACACTGCCTTAATTTATGGACACAGAATCAAATCACAACTTCAGTTCACACACACAGATTTAAGTCATATATTAAAGATCTTAGTTAGACATTTCAACTAGAAGAGATTATAGTTAGTTTATAGTGCTCTAATCTATTCTTTATTTTATTGGATATGTATAATATTTACCATTATATAAGCTTTTTTTCATTGCTGTTAATTTTTTCTTTTAATTTAGAAATGGAAAATCTGTTACACGAATGTTAGGTGAGAATAATAAATTAACACTTTTACTATTCATGGAACACATTGTTCTAAAGCAACTGAAGGCTAATATATAGCTTTATTAATCATACTTGATCAATGGTGTTTTTCCTTAAGTTATAGTATCTTAAATTCCAATCCATGGTTTTCATGTCAGAAAACTTCTGAGTAGAGATTTTGAAAATACCAATCACGTGTGGCAAGTTAAAAGTTGGTATACCCAAGCATTCCATTGTAGAATTTAACCTAGATTACTGAGTTCTCATGAACAAAAGCAGTAAAAAGACAACAACTAAATTTGCTGAGCAGTTATTATGTGCTATGCTTGGTTCTAACATTTGCTGAGCACTTATTATGTGTGTCTAAAGGCTTTGCATACGCAAATCTCCACACTAACTTGATGAGGTTGGTACCATCATTGTTCTCATACCACAGATGAGGAAACTAAAGTTTACAAATCTCCTGTTATTTGCCCAGAGACATAGAGTTGGTTAGCAGTGAAATTAGGATTTGTATTTACAAATATTCCTGGTTGCAAAAATTGCTGTTCTCAGAGCAAGAAAAGGTTCGGCAACTCAGGCCTGTTTCAAGTTTATATTTAAAATCATTGGCATCTGACTCAAATGATACTGTAGTCTGTCTTCTTCCCACAGCTTCATGCTTGACAATTATTTATTTAAACCATCAGATGCTACTGGCTGTAACATTTTTGTGGGATACCCTGCTACAATTTTTTGAGACCTTTTCATGTTTTTGAGGGTTCCATTCTATTGTTCTTGTTCTTATGGTAATGTGAAAAAATAAAGAAAAGAATTTTAGTGGAACAGATTATGAATAACATTTAAAAAGTAATTGCCCAAGACAAGCAAATCTATAAACAAAGTAAATAGTGGTTGGTTGGGGCTGAGGGAAGCTAGGGGGTACAGAGAATGGGAAGTGACAACTAATGGGTATAGTGTTGGTTCTAGGAGAGATGAAAATGTTCTAAAATTAGATGGTAGTGATAGTTGCATAACCTTATGAATATACTAAAAAACACTGCACTGGACACTTTTAAGTTTGTAAATCACATACCATGTGGATCTCAATAAGAGAACCCCCTTCCTAACTCCCACACTATGGGATGAGAGGATAGCCCGATTTCAATTCTACTTGGTGTAAATATTTTTTAGTGTTAATTGAATGAGAGGAAACTTCTCTCCCCAGTCCTTGCAATCAGTCAGATACAGGTACCTTATTTATTTGATTCTGTTGTGTCTCTGTTAAATGAATACTTTTCATGTTGTGACAGACATCAGAACACTCCTAGGGGACAGCAGACTATCTGTCACTCACAAGTCTCTAAGCTGTTAGGTCAAATGGCACACAACTGCCCAGCCCGACCCCAGAATGTAATGGCATTGGTGAACTGGCCTAAGACAAAATACACACTTCATGAAGAAAGGAAACAAAACAAAAATTCAAATTGCTCCTTCTCCTATTCAGATTTGACATTTTTAAAAACACGTGAGTGAATACTGAGTTTTCATGCAGAAAACTTTAAAATAAGGGGCATTTTAAGGCTTTTCTTCTTCCTGTACTAATTTTTCAAGCTTCAAATGTTTCATAGCTCTAAAATGTCACCTTCATAACATAAATTTTCTCTGGGTGGATTCAGATTTAAGTGTGTACTGAGCTCAGTACATCTTTCTTTGTGACTTCTTTATCTTATAAAGGCTTCTTTCCTCTCATTCTTATCTCTCTAAAATAATTGTGTTCCCTTTGGAAAGTTGTTATTTTAAGTTTCAGTGACTGCTTTTTATTATACACATCATGTTTTTATACAGAAAAAAGAGAAGTTTCAAACAAGAGAGGTCCAAGAAGTTAATAATGAGACAATGAGGTTGTTAAAGAAAAGACAAGAGTGGGCCTGAGATATGTCTGTTTCCAGAAATGAGTTTAAATGGATGTGTGTACACATAACTGTGTCTGTAACAGTGTCCCAGAGTTCTGTTTGCCAGTCTAATGACTTGATGGATCGAGGCACTGAGCATCAGCAGCTGGTAACATCACACACACACAAAGCCAATCGGATGATATGTGCTCCCTGATGGGAGAACAAAAAAATCACTACCAAGTAGTTCTCTAAACCTCTGCTCTCAAAAGAAAAGAAAACTTTCTTTGGCTAAAGGATCTGAGTCTAATCAAACCTCTAGATCTAACTACCAGCTTACAGAAAGAAAGAGAATAGAAAATTCTGCTAAATTATACAACAAAGAAAATGGCATCATCGACTCAATGGACATGAGTTTGAGCAAATTCCGGGAGATACTGAAGGACAGGGAAGCCTGGTGTGCTGCAGTCCATGGGGCTGCAGAGTTATACATGATTTAGTGACTGAACAACAAGAAGGATGTGAAGCAATTGAAACTCTTATCTAAATTGCTAGTGCAAATGCAAAATGGTATGTGTGCGTGCATGCTAAGTTGCTTCACTCATGTCCAACTTTTTGTGACCCTATGGACTGTAGCCCCCAGTCCATGGGATTCTCCAGGCAAGAATACTGGAGTGAGTTTCCATGCCCTCCTTGAGGGGATCTCCTTGACCCTGGGATTGAACCCGTGTCTCTTACGTCTCCTGCATTGGCAGGCAGGTTCTCTCACTAGCACTACCTGTTCAGTTCAGTTCAGTTCAGTCGCTCAGTCGTGTCCGACTCTTTGTGACCCCAAGAATCACAGCACGCCAGGCCTCCCTGTCCATCCTGGGAAGCCCACAAAATGGAACAGCCACTTTGAAAATAGTTTGGTAGTTTCTTGTCAAGTTTATCATCTAGCCAACCTATGACCTAGAAATTCATCCTTAGATATTTATTCAAGAGAAAAACATGTCCACAAAATGTATGCATTAATATAAGAATGCTTGTAATTCTCCAAAGTGAAACTCTAATGTCCATCTACAGATAAACTGATAAACCATGATATATTGATATACAAAATATTTTGCTATTGCTACTCAGCAATGAAAAGGAATGAAGTACTAATAACAAGCAAAAACATGGATGAATCTCAAAAGCACTATGCCGAGTGGTAGAAGGCAGACACAAAAGAGTATGTATGTATGATTCCAAGTTCTAGAACAGGGAAAATCAATAGTGGCAAAAATCAAATTAGTGGTTGAAAAGTGAGAAACAATGTTGTAATCATGATTAGAATGATGTGTGTGTATGTGCTAACCCGGTCCAGTCATGTTGACTCTTTGTAACCCTATGGACTGTAGCCTGCCATGCTCCTCTGTCCATGGGATTCTCCAGGCAAGAATACTGGGGTGGGTTGTCATACCCTCCTCCAGGGGATCTTCCTGATCCAGGGTTCGAAAATGCGTCTCCTGAGACTCCTGCATTGCAGGCAGATTCTATACTGCTGAGCCACCTGGGAAGCTTGATTAGAATCATGACACTTTCTCAAAATATTTCTAGCCTAGGCTACTATCCTAAATCAATCAATCAATAAATATGTATGTACGTACGTATGTATTTTTGTTGTTATTGTTTAGCCGCTAAGTCGTGTTTGACTCTTTGCAACCCC
>SJYC01055057.1:0-38871 GCA_006408675.1 Madoqua kirkii | reverse complement strand
TTGATTCCACCTTGTGCTTCACCCAGTCTGGCATTTCTCATGATGTACTCTGCATATAAGTTAAATAAGCAGAGTGACAATATATAGCCTTGATGTACTCCTTTCCTGATTTGGAACCAGTCTTTTGTTCCATGTCCAGTTCTAACTGTTGCTTCTTGATCTGCATACAGATTTCTCAGGAGGCAGGTCAAGTAGTCTGGTATTCCCATCTCTTTCAGAATTTTCCATAGTTCTTTGTGATTCACACAGTCAAAGGCTTTGGTGTAGTCAATAAAGCAGAAGTAGATGTTTTTCTGGAACTCTCTTGCTTTTTTGATGATCCAATGGATGTCAAAGAGATTAAATTAGTAATTTGAAAAATTAAACACAAAGAAAAGCCCAGACATAGGTGACTTACTGTTGAATTTTACTAAACATTTAAAAAATAATAAATATCAAATTTTCACAGACTCTTCCAAAAGACAGAATTCATTCTATGTGGCCACCATTTCCAGACATCAAAGTTAGAAAATAGATCACAATAAGTGAAAACTATAAAGTAATACACCTTATAAACATAATAACAACTTAGTATTTTATCAGATGGATTTACCAGGGGCTTCCTTGGCTTTCCTGGTGGCTCAGCTGGTAAAGAATCTGCCTGCAATGTGGGAGACCTGGGTTTGAACCCTGAGTTGGGAAGATCCTGGAGAAGGAAATAGCAATGCACTCCAGCATTCTTTCCTGGAGAATTCCATGGACAGAGGAGCTTAGTGGGCTATAATAGTCCAGGAGGGTCACAAAGAGTCAAACATGACTGAGTAATGGATACACTCTCTCCCTGGTGGCTCAGTGATAAAGAATCCACCTGCCAAGGTAGGGGACAAGGGTTCAACCTCTGGTTGGGGAAGATCCCAGATGCCTCAGAGCAACTAAGCCCATGTGTCAACTACTGAGCCTGTGCTCTAAGCTGGGAGCTGCAGCTACTGATGCCCGAGCACCCTAGAGCATATGCTCCACAACAGGAGACACCACAGCAATGAGAAGCTTTTGCAGCACAACAAAGAGCAGCCCCCACTCACTGTAACAAAGAGTCGCCCCCACTCACTGTAACTGGAGAAAGCCTGTGCAGCAATGAAGACCCAGCACAGCCAAAAATAAATAAATGTTTTTTTTAAAGAAAAAGGATTTACCACACTTGACTTAAACATTCCTCTATCATTGGACACTTCTGTAGTTTTCCATTTATAAGTACTCTGTGTTGCAATGAACTTAACCTTTTTTGTATTTCAAATTATTTCCTTGGGATAGATTTCTAGAAGTTGAATTATTGAGCTAAAAATTATGAATAGTTAAAAATTTTTGACACATTGCCAAACTGCTTTCAGAATGATTGGTACTAATTGACATCTCCTCTAGCAACCATTTATTCTTAATTTATAATTGGTTTCAGTGATGTGTCCTGTCAGCCTTTTCCCTCCCTTCTAACACCCCCTCCACACTCCTAATTACCCCATTGCAATATAAAGCTTCCATGAAAAACTTACATTAAGTCTGTTAGCAAAGGGCAAGATTTATTTAATTATGTGTAAAGTGAACATTTATGCATTCAGCAACTGGGAAATTAAGTCCTAGCTTTTTATTATCAAATCTCTGCTTGAAGAGTAACATTTCTAAGAGAAATTATTTGTCATAAATTAAAATCTGAAGCTATGAGACAATAAAAATTATTATAAAAAATGTACAATTCAGGGCACCATACCCAGAGACATACTGAAATAACTGGTCAAACTATTATTCCTGACTAGCGCATGATACTCAGGAATAATACTACTCTAATCAAATGAAAAAGAAGACTTTAATCTATTATTGTAGATGTGTGTGCTAAGTTGCCTCAGTTGTGTCTGACTCTGCGACGCAATGGATTGTAGCCTGCCAGGCTCCTCTGTCCATGGGATTTCCGAGGCAAGAATACTGGAGTGGGTTGCCAAGGCCTCCTCCAGGGGATCTTCTTGACCCAGGGATCCAAGCTGCATCTCTTTTGTCTCCCGCATTGGCAGTCGGTTCTTTACCATTAGTGCCACCTGGGAAGCCCCAGTATTCTGTCAATCAGGGGCCTCCGACCTCAGGCTGAAGACTATGCTGCTCCCCATCACTTGCATTACTGCCTGAACTGGCCCCCCCATCACCCCAGCCCCTGGAAAAATTGTCTTCCACAAAAGTGGTCCTTGGTGCCAAAAAGGTTGGTGACCATCACTCTATATGACCTGAAGACTCTTTCAAAGTGCTCCAAATTCTTTTTTTTTTTTTTTTTTGTGAGGCTGCGGTAGGGAGGTTATCATTCAGAATATAGAGCTCTGGTGCTAGGTTTAGTATGAATCTACTTGCTAAGATTCAAAATATTCCAGCAGGGATAAGGATATGACCTCAAAATGGAAGAATCCAAGTATCAGAGAATCAGACATCAGTGATGGTGCTGTTGTACTGAGATGTCTACAACAAGTGAGGTTCTTCCACAGTCTGTTCTGTCTTGCAAACTTAAAACTTTCCTTGGTCTCTGGGCCACAGCTATAGTTGTTGGAAAAAATACAAATGGCTTTCTTCAAGTTTATTGTATTAATAGCTGATGGAACCTTCACACTGCTGCCAGATAGGTGGTTACTCATTCATTTATTTACTCACTTTGTTTATTAAAAAATTTCTAATTTTCATTATTCACTTTATTCATTAATAAATTTATTTACTGAATGGCTAGGTCCTTCTATGTGCCAAGCTCTTTGCTGAGTCCTTAGCAATTTGGTCTTCATTTAAACAGATATTGGGAGGCCTCCCAGTTGGCACAGTGGTAAAGAATCTGCATGCTAATGTAAGAGACGAGGGTTCGATCCCTCCATCTGGAAGATCCCCTGGAGGAGGAAACGGCAACCCACTCCAGTATTACTGATTGCAAAAATCCCATGAACAAAGAGCCTGGCAGGCTACAGTCCATGGGGTCACTTTAAGTCAGACACAATTGGCACACAGGCACAGTAACTAGATTTGTGACTAGTGTGAGAGATGATAACATTCAGTAACACATTCTGACAATGTATCATTTTCTTGGTCAATTTGTGCACCATTTGGTATGGTACACTCCATAGAAAATTGCCAAGCTATGTGATTCCAATTAGTTGCTTCATAATTCTAGAATAGTCCAGCATTTCATCACAAAATACTAACAGCTTTTGCAACAACCCATAGGATCTGGAAATCAAAATAAAACTAAGCAAAACAAAAAATAACAACTAAAACTTTCATTCCCAACTTTATTCACTTTCAAGATAGTCTCATCAATGGGACACATTGGAATGATCTTTAAATTCTCATGTGTTAGAAAACTGGAGATCAGAATAGTTGAATGGATCAGATGTTGATCACACTGCTAATTTCTTGATTCTATGTTATTTATTTCATTTTTGCCATTTCTTTCCTCTCTCCTTCCTTCCTTCCTATCCTTTGATTGCTACTTGCTATAACTCAACATTCGAAAGATAAAGATCATGGCATCTGGTCCCATCATTTCATGGCAAATAGAGGGAGAAACAATGGAAACAGTGACAGACTATTTTTTGGGCTCTAAAATCACTGTGGATGATGACTGCAGCCATGATATTAAAAGATACTTCCTCCTTGGAAGAAAAGCTATGACAAACCTAGACAGTGTATTAAAAAGAAGAGACATTGCTTTGCCTACAAATGTCCATATAGTCAAAGCTATGGTTTTTCCAGTAGTTATGTACGGATGTGAGAACTGGACAAAGGAAAAGCTGAGCGCCAAAGAACTGATGCCTTTGAATTGTGGTGCTGGAGAAGATTCATTAGAGTCCCTTGGATGGCAAGGAGATCAAACCAGTCAATCCTAAAGGAAATCAATCCATGAATATTCATTGGAAGGATTAATGCTGAAGCTGAAGCTCCAATAATAAGGCCAGTTGATGTGAAGAGCTGACTCACTGGAAGAGACCCTGATGCTGGGAAAGACTGAGGGCAGGAGGAGAAGAGGATGACAGAGGGTGAGATGGCTGGATGGCATGAGTTTGAGCAAACTCCAACAGACTGTGAAGAACAGGGAAGCCTGGCGTGCTGCAGTCCATGGGGTCACAAAGAGTTGGACACAATGACTGAGCGACTGAACAACAACTCAACTGTTCCAGTCAAAGCCTGGAGGGCTAAGCCCACAAGATGCTGTTGTCAGCATTTAACTGGCCATAAGCAAGCACCAGCAGGAAAAGCTCTAGGAGTCACAGAGTGGGGGACCCAACAGCTGACCCATGTTGAATAGGAAGAATGCCCTTCAGGAGCTAGGGAAGCTAACACCCGACCACCACCGGGAGCTGAGGGCCAGCCTGAGGGGCAGGAGGAGACCTGAGTTTCCAGTGTGACTGGCTGAGCCACCTCCCATCTCTGGGCCTGTTTCTCCATATGTAGAACAAGGTGCTCAGACCAGCTGATTGCTGAGGTTTCTTTCACCTCCATCATTCATAGAATTTGAAACCTTGTTCAAGGTCAAGTTTAAAAAATTCCTTTTCCTTCTTTCTATTTTAGCATTCTCTAAATATATTGATAATTGCGGAGGGCGGTTCTTCTATTCCTATAGGTTTTTTTTTTTGTTGTTGTTCTCTGAAATCTGGAGTTTGGCAAAATATCTGGTAACATCCTCACCTGAAGGAAATCTTGTCCTAATTATCTTTAGTGAACTTTACTTGGGCACCCACAAGGTTGTTAGGCTTCTTCTCTGACTACTGTATTCCTCTCCCTCATCACCCCGATTTTCCCAGTTTGGAATTTGAGTTCTCTAGTTGACTTACTGAGGTTAGTTTTACGTTTCATCTTCAGCCTAACTCTGGAGGGATGAGGACCTAGTCTTAAAGAGTTTTCTTTTGCACTTCCCATAGAGCCCCAGAGCAATGTCTGGAGCAAAAATCAGTAACAGAGACTTGCTACTGTAATGGCATTTTCTCTCTGACGTTTGTTAAATGCATACACACAGGGGAGGCACTTAGTGCTTTACACGGGCTAAACACTTAAAGCGCTTTCCACTCAGCGCTCCTGCTGAGTGTCTACATTTTACATATAAGGAA
Organism: Madoqua kirkii; assembly: GCA_006408675.1. NCBI lineage: Eukaryota > Metazoa > Chordata > Mammalia > Artiodactyla > Bovidae > Madoqua > Madoqua kirkii. The sequence continues at coordinate 33,772 of SJYC01055057.1, read as the reverse complement.
ACTGAGGTAGAGAGCGGCTGGTCACCTGCTCAGCGTTTACACAGCTGTGAGTCATGAGCCAGGTTCCACACCCACCGAGCCCTGAAGCACCCTGCACCCCTCCTACTGCACAGTGACGCTTGCCAAGGTTCCTAGCGTGCATCATCCCCTGCTTTCAGCTTACTCGCGCTTGAGCCATTTCTGAGAACTTCTGCAGGCAACTTACTTTCTGCAGAGTTTTACACTTTATTTCTGAAACATGATGTCTGTTTCTTTATTCTTTCCAAATGGTTCATGCAATGAGGTTTCTGTGATGCGGCCTTTGGGGTCAATGATAGCACTGAATGTCTTCTATTATTACGAAGTAATAGGCCTGCTTGCAGGGAGGACACTCCTCAATTTCATTTCCTCATTCCCAAGAATGCCAGTTCTTCTGCAACTTCCTCAAGAGCTTCTCTCCTTTTTGGTAATCCCCTCAGGCCAGTCTTCACTGGCTGATTCTACACACCTACCCTGAAGGTGATGTGACGTCATGAGGCCAGCAGAGAAGCTGTAAGCTGTTACCCTTACCTGTGTGAGAAGACCCTCACTCAAATCACTACATCGATTTACACCAACAGAAAGAAACAGCCCTTGTTTTTAATGCTGTCTAAGCACTTCTGTTATTCATTTTTCATGGACCTTTCCTGAGAGAAGGCTTTCCTAACTACTCCAGGCCTCTTTATCTTAGGCAGTTTCATCCCCTTATTCCTGCACCAAATACAAGCTGGGCACATGTATATACCAGGTGGTGAGCTAGGAATTGGAGCTGCAATAAATGCTCAAGGACCTCACTGTTCAGTGACACAGAGAGATTCATAACTTACAGTACAATGTGACAGTGTGTGCAGGGTACCAAAGAGGCATCTGGAAGGCAGATTAGCTTTGCTGTGGAAGAGCCAAGAAGTGACCTGTGAACTAGAACAGATCAGCATTCACCATGTGGAGCAGAAAGGGTGGGGAGGCTACTCCTCCAGCAAAAGGAGTGAGGCAGAGTTCTGGACTGTCCTCCGGTAAGCTCAAGGTGTGTGTGCTCAGTCGTGTCTGACTCTCTGCAGCCCCTTACTGTAATGGCATTTTCTCTCTGACGTTTGTTAAATGCATACACACAGGGGAGGCACTTAGTGCTTTACACGGGCTAAACACTTAAAGCGCTTTCCACTCAGCGCTCCTGCTGAGTGTCTACATTTTACATATAAGGAAACTGAGGTAGAGAGCGGCTGGTCACCTGCTCAGCGTTTACACAGCTGTGAGTCATGAGCCAGGTTCCACACCCACCGAGCCCTGAAGCACCCTGCACCCCTCCTACTGCACAGTGACTGCTTGCCAAGGTTCCTAGCGTGCATCATCCCCTGCTTTCAGCTTACTCGCGCTTGAGCCATTTCTGAGAACTTCTGCAGGCAACTTACTTTCTGCAGAGTTTTACACTTTATTTCTGAAACATGATGTCTGTTTCTTTATTCTTTCCAAATGGTTCATGCAATGAGGTTTCTGTGATGCGGCCTTTGGGGTCAATGATAGCACTGAATGTCTTCTATTATTACGAAGTAATAGGCCTGCTTGCAGGGAGGACACTCCTCAATTTCATTTCCTCATTCCCAAGAATGCCAGTTCTTCTGCAACTTCCTCAAGAGCTTCTCTCCTTTTTGGTAATCCCCTCAGGCCAGTCTTCACTGGCTGATTCTACACACCTACCCTGAAGGTGATGTGACGTCATGAGGCCAGCAGAGAAGCTGTAAGCTGTTACCCTTACCTGTGTGAGAAGACCCTCACTCAAATCACTACATCGATTTACACCAACAGAAAGAAACAGCCCTTGTTTTTAATGCTGTCTAAGCACTTCTGTTATTCATTTTTCATGGACCTTTCCTGAGAGAAGGCTTTCCTAACTACTCCAGGCCTCTTTATCTTAGGCAGTTTCATCCCCTTATTCCTGCACCAAATACAAGCTGGGCACATGTATATACCAGGTGGTGAGCTAGGAATTGGAGCTGCAATAAATGCTCAAGGACCTCACTGTTCAGTGACACAGAGAGATTCATAACTTACAGTACAATGTGACAGTGTGTGCAGGGTACCAAAGAGGCATCTGGAAGGCAGATTAGCTTTGCTGTGGAAGAGCCAAGAAGTGACCTGTGAACTAGAACAGATCAGCATTCACCATGTGGAGCAGAAAGGGTGGGGAGGCTACTCCTCCAGCAAAAGGAGTGAGGCAGAGTTCTGGACTGTCCTCCGGTAAGCTCAAGGTGTGTGTGCTCAGTCGTGTCTGACTCTCTGCAGCCCCATGGGCTGTAGCCCCCAGGCTCCTCTGTCCATGGGATTCTCCAGGCAAGAATACTGGAGTGGGTTGCCATGCCCTCCTCCAGGGGATCTTCCCGACCCAGTGATGGAACCTGGGTCTCCTGCACTGCAGGCGGATTCTTTTACCGCTGAGCTACCTGGGGGAAGCCCCTAACTCAAGGTATGTCTTTCTCCAAACAAACTCATTGATAATAATAATAGCAATCAAAACTTACTGAGCTTTTCCTCTGTGCCTCTGTCAGTATACATCCTGTCAAACATTTTGTACTAATTATCTCCTTGAATCATCCCCCCAATTCCATCACACACACACACACACACACACACACACTCACATACTCCTCTGCCTGTATTCTTATACATATACAAGTGGGAAAACTGAGGCTTAGAGAGGTGACATCATTTGCCTGGCTGGTAAGTGACAGAACTGGATTCAACTGTCACTACGAGTTTGTTTCCTGTTTGTACTTTTCCAGGGCTGAGGACACAGCGACTGCCCAAGCAGTGCTGGCGGAGGGAAGACTTGGTTGACAGCTAGTTGACCGTGGCAGGGGGATCCACACTGTGTCCTACTGCACGTAGGAAGGGAGGGGCCAGTGACTTCATTTCACAGTTTGGTTTCTCTCACAATCTTGTTTATTGTTTGGAGGCATGAGATGCTACAGGGCGAGGTCAGCACAAGCAGAGACTCCTGGGTATTCGTGCAGTGAGGAATGTGAGTGGGGAAGAGTAAGAGCCCAGTGCTGGTGTCAGATGGACCCAAGCACACCCTGTCTCTGCTGGACATTTTTTGTTTTCAAGAGTCTTCCTTGCTTGTTTGATCCAACTCACTGGCTGGGTGACCTTGCAGCAAGTTGTTGAAACATTCTAAGATTTATTTGGCTTCCCTGGTGGCTCAGTTGGTAAAGAATCTGCCTGCAATGCAGGAGATGCAGGAGACACAGGCTTGAGCCTTGGATCAAGAAGATCCCTCGGAGGAGGAAATGGCAACCCACTTCAGTATTTGCCTGGAGAATCCCATGGACAGAGGAGCCTAGCGGGCCACAGTCCCTGGGGTCACAAGAGTCAGACATGACTTAGTGACTAATCCACCATCAAGATTTATTTTCCTTATTTGTACCATGCCTCTTTCCGATCACCATCATTATCATCATCACCAATGGTAACACATGAGGCTCAGACAGGTAACTTGCTTTGCTCGTGGAGCTTACTGTCTAATAGCAGACCATAGGCAAGTATTCAGGCTACATTTGCTATGAAAACTCCAAGGAGAGACTCCAGGCTCCTGGTCCTCCTATCCAATGAGCTTAGGAAAGTCCCTCTCTGAGAGCAGCATCCTCTTCTGTCAGTCGGGGAGAGATATAAGATGATCTTGAAGGTCCTTGATGCCATGATGATTTTTCCTCTTCTTCCTCCTGCCTGTTCCCTCCTTTTCTTCCCTCCTCCAACCAGGAGAAGTACTCAGCTTCAGACCCTCTCGGATGGTGACCGAGCTTCAGGAACTGATGGTTTGCTCTTTGTCTCTCACGATATGATGTCACCTCCAGACCCGGAGCATGAGATCACGTGCAGCACTCCTGTGTCAGGAGCGACTGCGGGCACACCATCAGTAGAGTACAATAATAAAATCTTTGTGAAGCTGTGCCTGATCAATAATTCTCACTTCATGCTTGAATGAAAGGAGGGGTAACTCATCAATGGAGGCAGATCCCATTACAGTGGAGGCTGCAGGACACTCGGTCTGTAGCCCCAGTTTTTAGTAGGGCGAGTCACAGGGAATCTGGCCCTGTGGTGGGAGAGTGGAAAGGTGGTTTAGTCTTAGGAGTTTTTATCTAGCCCTCACTGCTCTTTCCATCTTCACATTTCCTTTACGGTGCAGTTCATATGCTATATGCTAACAGACCATGTTTTCTGCTCATCAGAGAAGCGGATTGTGGCTTTTAGGTGAGATATGAGTGGCCTAAGAGTTTCTCAATGGTTCATTATTTGGAGAGAGAAAAAATCGAATACTGCTTGCTAACCTTTGAATAGCAGCTGATAAAAGTACAGATTTTTTCACTTGGCTAAGATTTGAATTCCTCTCAGGTTTTAGAGGGCAGAGATTAAAACCATGGAAACATATAAACACACCTCAAGGGAATAAAATACTTTCAAACCCCCAGCATTTCCTTTTAAGAATAATCTCTTCCCCTCTCCCTCCTTCCCCCTCCTTTGCTCTCTCTCTCTCTCTTATACACACACAGACCTCTCCTATTCATGTTCATGTCATAGCCCAGCAGGTTCATTGTTATTTCTGTACTAGACACCAGAGATCTCTGAGTGAGTCTGTCACTATAATTGATTGTCACTTAAGGCCAAATGGAATGTTTCTCGAGCGTGGGGAGGAATTTTCCCCCTAAATATCCACCAGGAACCTTGCCATCTCCTTAATCCCTTCCTTGTGGATTGCTGTCATATTTTTCTCCATCCCTCCTGCAACTGTCCTGGTTCAAGTGGAGGCACTTTTGTACCTTGTCTGGAACACGGTTCATGGAACAGGCATGCTTCACTTGTGAGAAAATACACATGCAGCACTCAGCACAGTGCCTAAGAAACAGCATCTAATAAGCAACATTATTAGTTTTTATTCATTCTCAACCCTCATTTCAGAGGCCGAAGAGTGCATATTCTAGTAGAAGACGCTACATTCAACAGCAATATCCGCTACTGAAGGCTTCAAAGGAGCGACACGCTAATGCCCCCACCATGGGCTGCTGCAGTGGTAAATGCGACCAGGCATGTATGGGCTGGGGGCTTCCCAGGTGGTGCTAGTGGTAAAGACCCCATCTGCCAATGCATGCGATGTAAGAGACGTGGGTTCGATCCCTGGGTCAAGAAGATGCCCTGAAGGAGGGCATGACAACCACTGCAGTGTTCTTGCCTGGAGAATTCCCATGGACAGAGGAGCCTGGCAGGCTACGGTCCATAGGGTCGCAGAGTCGAACATGACTGAAGTGACTTAGCACGCACATACGCATATATAGTCATGGTGCTGCTGCTGCTGCTAAGTCGCTTCAGTCGTGCGGCCCCCTAGACGGCAGCTCACCAGGCTCCCCTGTCCCTGGGATTCTCCAGGCAAGAGTACTGGGGTGGGTTGCCACTGCCTTCTCCAATAGCCATGGTGAGTGCTCAACAAATAATTATTTTTATACCACAAGCTCTTATTGTTTTTGCCAAACATTATATTCAAGGCTCCAAGGACAAAAGTGCCTAGTGCAAACTAGGAAATGAACTCCCCACTCCCCCCACCTCCACCCCCAGGAAAGTGGAATTGCAAACACTCACTGTCTTAGGCTGGCTCCTGCTGAACATTATGTGGGATGAGTTTCACCTCTCTCACCCTTGCCCAGTTCTGTAGGACTGAGGAATTACGGTAACAAGTTTTGTGGACAAAGTGGAGGTTTTGAGCAGCGGGTGGAACTCAGTGAAATGGCAGGAAAGACAGAGAGCTCGCCTGCCCTGTGTGCTTCTCAGTTACACGTGATACTTCTGAAGGCTTACTTCTATTGAAGAAATAATGGAGCACGAAACGCGCAGTACACATTTTTCTAAAGAAATCACATATAGAGTCAAGAAACCATTCTTTTGTCATTTAATCAACCACTTCAAGTATTTGGATTATAAATTCTGCAGGAGAAGAATTTTGCGGCTGACAGGGAAGTCACAAAATCTACCCATCAAAGTCTTACGCACTTTGGTCACTATTAAATGAAAAGGAAAAACAAAACAAAACGCTTATTCCTTGGTTTTCTCAGCCCACAGCTGAATAAAAATAGCATAGTTTAACTCAGATGGGGGCTGGGCAGAGGTGCTGCCCCAGGAACACACGCAGATGGTGCGGGGGAATATGGCTGAGTGCCGCAGAGGGGGGCAGGCAAAGAGAACCATAAAGTTTGGATTCAACCAGGGAAGGCACCTATAGTATGATGAATGAGGTCTGTAATTATTCATTCGACAACTCCCAAGGGGTCAGAGCGAGGGACCTCCGCAGCGGTTTTTTTTCGGTGAGTGTAGTGGTGAGAGAATTGAGTCTCCACCTATGGTACCCAGCATGTAATGTACAACTCAAACCTCCATGGAATGTTTACGCTGTGGGTAATAGTACTGAGATATCGTCTATCACCTTTATGCTGTGATTTTGAACTTTGTGCTGTAATATATATATAAATGCTAAATAAATAAGACATTTAATTTGTAAATTTATTTTACCTATAGATGATAAAAGCTATAAGCATAAGATATTTGTCCTTAATTTTATGCTTACATAGATTTAGGGAACATCATCATGAAGGCTTTAGCCAATACTTCAGGGTTGGGCAGGACAAGAGGGATTATTTTCTTTAAAAAAGGTACCTAAGGTAGGTTCCAACTCATAGTATTTTGGGGAAGTTTTAATGAGAAAAATTCTTATAATCTATTTTGCAAAATTTCTTGGCTTATAAATAACCTTCAGCAAATGCTCATTATACAGTTATCCCATTTTAGAAATACTAATCAAGTCAAATCCTTTATTTACCAAATGTGAACTTTGCCTGTTACTGAGAAGGTGGTAAACACTGAAATTCAGCCTGCTCTTGAGGATCAGCTGGGGGAAAAACTCCTTACCTTTTACAGAGCAATGATTGCATTGAGCAGCAATCATAAATTCATGTACTTATTTTCTGACTGTAATCTGGGCTTGTGTCCCAGCATGTCACCTCCACAACAGCCTGTGGGCATGGGAGGTGTTCACAGAACACTGTCTCCACCAACGAGGAGTGACAGGCGTTATCATTCACATGAGACACATGCTCCACATTCATTACGGTGTTAATTCTTTGTGACAGGTGAGTACAAGCCAATTATAGAGAGAAATGGTGGCTTCTTGGAGCCTTCCAAGAACAACCATTCACATCAAAAATGCCTGAACACTAGTTTCAACAAGTGGTAACAAAATCTTTACAAATATTCATGAAGTTGTCAAAACATGAAAGGCAAACAGCACTCTGCAAGCTTTTTGCTTCTTTTCAAGTGAGGTAGGCTCTAACTCAGACTGACAAGTGCTTGCAATAAATTAGAGAAAGCTCTCACTTGGTAGCTGGGTCAGCCAGATTGCCCAGAACTTGGTAAATGAATGTAACTGTTTGCTTTACATCTTATCACTACCAACAAATAGAGGGTGCTTCCCTGAGTTCCTCATGGGTACCTATGTATACCAAACACCTTTGCTTCATGGGAAGAGGAACTTTTTTCCCTTAACTCTTTTTTTGCCAGATAATATTTAATTTTAATACTTGCTATTCTTGAGCAGTCCAGCAGTGCACAAAGTGAATGTTTACACACATTGTGAACACATGCTTTAAATAAGTCTCCTTTTACTCTTAACGGACCCCAAGTGCACAGAATTTGATAGTAATCCTCGGCCATGATATGCTTTTCACTGTTTCATACCTTCATGGTAAGTGGGAGATTCATGGCGCTTATTATATTATGATAGATAATAAGTGGGCTACACACAGATTTTTTTTAAGTGTAATTTTGATTTAAATAAACAGTCTTCATACTCTGTCTCTTTTTGTTTGTTTTTCTGACATCTTGAAGCAAGTTTACTAGACCCCTCTGACTAGCCCATTTTACAGAGAACTATACATTTTCAAGGAAACCCCAGTCCTTCCCAGGCCATCTGATGTTTGCCAAGAGCAAACAAAGGCTCATGCATCTTTGTTTCCTCCAAACCCTGGCACAGTGCTGGATATGAAAGATATCTTATAAACCTTTTCTAAATAACTGAAATGATCTTCATGTGCCTCCAAAGGATAGCACTTGGCTGTGTGACTACAGACAGGTCACTTAATCCTGTCTCTTTATCTATGACATGAATAACATATCAAAGATCCTGCAAATATGAAGATTTACTACTAGTATCCATGAAGAGGGCTTCCCTGGTGGCTCAGACGGTAAAGAATCCGCCTGTAATACTGGAGATCTGGGTTTGATCCCTGGATTGGGAAGATCTCCTGGAAAAAGGAAAGGCAACCCACTCCAGTATTTTTCCCTGAGAAATCCCATGGAGGAACTTGGTGGGCCACAGTCCATAGAGTCGCAAAGAGTTAGACACAACTGAGTGACTAACACTTTTACTTTCATCCATGAAGAATTTCTTAAAAAAACACCCAAAACTGAAAACCTCAAATGCATTTATTATTTGGGCAAAAAACATGACAAAACATTTATATAACATGATTCAGTATAAAAAATATTTAGTTTTCTTCTATTTATCCTCTGTTATATAGCTATTAATTATGATTTATTTTCAGGACTATATATGGATATTAATTTTTACATATGGAAAGTGGAACTTTCATAGTAGAATTAAGTGAAGAAAGAGTTTTTTGGGGGGGCGGGGGGTTGTTTGTTTTGTTTGCTTTTCTCTTTATACCCAATTGTATTGTTTTTATTTATTTTCTTACCTCGAGAAGGTAACATTTTTCTAACAGCAAATAATAAAGTCATCATCATAACAAATGCCTCCAGGATAAAAGTCTAGCTCTAAGGAATATATTTCTAATTATCTGTGTGTGTGTGCATGTGTGTGCTCAGTTATGTCTGACTCTTTGTGACCCCATGGACTGTAGCATGCCAGGCTCCTCTGTTCATGGGATTTTCCAAGAAAGTATATTGGAGTGGGTTGCCATTTCCTCCTCCATGGGATCTCCTCAACCCAGAGATCAATTCTGTGCTCCTGCATTGGCAGATGTTTTCTTTATCACTGTGCCACCTGGGAAGACCTGTAATTATTTGGTACATGGAAAAAAATGCTTCATGAAGGATTTCTTAATCCCAGAGGAGCAGATTGATTACAACACCTTTCTGCTTCTAACCCAGCAATCAGTCCAAAATTGGTTTCATTTTTTTTTTCCAAAAAGGTTTATTTTAGTGACAGTTTTATTGAATCTGCCCTGGGTTGGTTTTCAGTTCAATTCAGTGGTTATTTCGGTATCATGCATAAGCTGCCGATTTCTAACAGCACAATAGCAATTGTTTGGTGCCAGAGATTTGTGTTGGAAGGGAAGGCTACCGTGTTGAGGTGGGGTGTCAGGAGATATTGGCTTGAAGCTGGGCCTAAAAGCATATACACGAGTTAAATTTCTAGTCTGCATTCTCTCAAGTTCATGTTCCCTTTCACTGTCATCCTTGCAGGCACAGTTAATTTGCATAATTTGCCTGTACCCCTTTCGCTACCAATCAGTAACTCATATGGGATCCTCCACATGTTCACAGATGACATTTTCAACATTCTCTGCTAACCACTGTTGCCATCTGTCACCTTCTGTCAGTGTGAGGCCTCCACGACCTGAGTCCTTCCAGCAACCTCCCCCACGGTGCCCCGAGATTCTACTCTCTCCTCCCAGGTACCCACCACTCACCCCGCCCCCAGCAATGAGTCAATGTCTTTATTCACAAACAAATCCTGTCACTATTCTGTCCAAATAGCCTTTAAGAGGTGTCCCAGAGCCTGAAGAACAGCCTCCTTGCAATTTTTAGAGGAATGCCCTCTAATCTGGGGGTCCCACTACATTTCCAGCCTCACTCCCCAACTGCCCCTGTCTGTAGTCTATGATCCAATCACACATAGAGTACTCTTTGGTTGTCACATATCCTTCACTACTTTACTTTTGCTTCTACTATGTCATAAACGTAAGAACTGCACTTATTCTGAAAGTGAAAGTCGCTCAGCCGTGTCCAACTCTTTGCGACCCTATGGAATATAGTCCACGGAATTCTCCAGGCCAGAATACTGGAGTGGGTAGCCTTTCCCTTCTCAAGGGATCTTCCCAAACCAGGGATTGAATCCAGGTCTCCTGCACTGCACGTGGATTCTTTACCAGCTGAGCCACAAGGGAAGCCCAAGAATACTGGAGCGGGTACCCTATCCCTTCTCCAAAGGATCTTCCCAAACCAGGGATCAAATCCAGGTCTCCTACATTGCAGGCGGATTCTTTACCAACTGAGATATGACGGAAGTCCACATTTATTCTACAGTTGCTGAAATCTTACTCAGCATCTAAAATCCTACTGTTTCTTGGAACCATTTCTTAATTGTTTATACTCAGATTGGTCCTCCTTTTCCTTTGAATCTCCATTAAGGCTCTTTCTATCTCTTACTAAACTTTTTCACCTTATGCTATATTGTTGTGTGTGTGTGTGTGTGTGTGTGTATGTGTGTGTGTGTCTGCGTTCTAGAAAGTAAGTTCTGGGATGGCAGAGGTGGGGCCCTACTTTACCCATGTCCCCAGCTCAGTGGTCAAAGCAGTTTCCTGTATATAAGGCATACTTAAAACCTATTTATTGAAGTGAAGGGAAATAACACTCAGATTAAGAGAACTTTTCTTTAAAAGTAAAAATAAGTTTTTCAGTTCTCCATGTACAAATTACAATAAAAACATGTAGGCTGTATCTTCTAATTCATATACCATTTCTCCCAATATATCACCCTCTTTATTCTCACTATTCACTACTTATTGGTTAAGTGTTATGAACCATTTAAGCCTTAAATAAATCATATTTAAGGAACCTGCAATATTTAATAAATCATATTGCCTTCAAGGAACCTGCAATCTACTTTCTAGATTTTATTATACCTAATAAATCAAGTCTCAGAAGGAGAAGCTACTGGATCCAGATCACATAGCTAAGAACATAATCCAAGACAGCCTAAGTTCAGTGACTATTTTTTAAATAAAAGGGCAAAGTAATTAGGTATTTTTAAATGAATATTAGGAATATACTGGAAGCTGCTGTTGAAACTGTTCAGATACGTGATCTGCCATTAAGAAAAATACTTTCTATCCACATATAAACACAGTATACAGTTGAAAAGAGACAAGATATACTATTTTTGCTTGCTGAGATTCTGGTTGTAATTACTACAGTGAGGAAGTCAGAAGACTGGACAGTAGCTTCCGCATCTTTATCTTTCAGTATTGATGTTTTAGTTTTGGGAGAGTTAAAAGGTTTTGCATGGTGAAACGTACAAGCTCTAAGATGCGACTCTGGGTTTTTACCTTAAAGAGTCAGGTTAAAGGAAACCCTGCAGTGGATTAGAATTGATTCATGAATACCACCCCCACAAGTAGAAATGGTTTCGAGCCAAATTTTCAGAATTAATAGCAGGAAGAAAATTGAACAAAAGCTCAGTGTTTTCATCTGATGAAACTATACTCGTTATTTATATAACCACAAATTATACATCTCTTATTTATATTTCTTTAGCCTTAGCATCAATAATTAAGTAGATAGAATTAGCTATGCTAATAACATCTAACATTAGTTCATACATAAAAATGCTTTGGGGCTTCCCTGGTAGCTCAGCTGGTAAACAATCTGCCTGCAATGCAAGTGACCCCAGTTCAATTCCTGGGGCGGGAAGATCCGCTGGAGAAGGGATAGGCTACCCACTCCAGTATTCCTGAGTTTTCCTGGTGGCTCAGCTGGTAAAGAATCCGCCTGCAATGCAGGAGACCTGGGTTTAGTCCCTGGGTTGGGAAAATCCCCTTGAGAAGGGAAAGTCTTTATCCACTTCAGTATTCTGGCCTGGAGAATTCCATGGATTGTACGTATAGTCCATGGAGTTGCAAAGAGCCAGACACGACTGAGGGACTTTTACTTTCACTAAATGCCTTGAGGAATCAATTATTCTATTCTGCTCATGTAATACGTCATCACACAAGGCCCAACACTGCCATTTACTAGCTCTGTGAGCTGGGGTAAGTTGTTTACCCTTTCTAAACTTCAGTTATCTCATCTGTAAGATGTGAATATTAAGAATTTTTCTATGGAGCAAATGAGCAACGCCTATAAAAAGAAACTGTAGAAGAACATAGGGCAGTCTATGGGTGTTCAGAGTAATTGGTATACTGAATAGAACGTGGCAGTTCTCCAATGCAACAAGCACTGATTGAATCTGTTCTAAAATTTTCCACAGGTAACTGTACAGTATGGTAGAGAACTCAGAAACAATCCTGATTTTTCAGCCAATGGCAGGGTTAGGAGTGGAGGACAGTCTGCTGTCAACTCCACCTTCCTGCCCAATATAAAGTCATCAAGTACATAGTCAAAAAACACCCCTGTGCCAACAGGTGTTGGGCAAGGTTGTGCCAACTCTCCCTTCCTTTCTGTACACAGCACGGTGTGTGTGTGCATGGCTGGAGGGAGACTGACTAATATTTCTAGGTACTTAACATATATTATTTCTTTTAATATGATTTCCATTTTTATATATCTGGTGATTGAAGCTTAGATATATTATGATAACTCTGATAGAAATTGACTATGCTGTGTGATATCAAACCGTTTCCCTACACCTGTGTATCTCAAATTTAACAAGTCTATGGAATTTTCCCAGGAGCTTGGTACAAAGCAACTTTCCTGACTCTCCATCCCTAGAGATTCTTTTTTTCCTCTTTTTTATTTTTTACATTTTGAAAGTATGATAACATACTTACACAAGACTTGGAAAATACAGAATAAACTTATATATAGTTCCACTCTATTACAATTATATTTTAAGTAGATAAACTAAGATTTTTAGTTGGAGTTTCAATATAAAACTCTCAAAAATTAACTGAATATACAGAGAAGTAGAAGGATATAGTAGACCTGAAAAGCACCATGAACCAATTCAACATAATTAAGATTTATACAATTTTCACAGAACAATAGGGTACAAATTCTATTCGAGTTTCTCTAGACTAGAAACTTCTATCCCTAGAGAGCCTGAATCCACAGGGCTGGGTTTTTGGCATCCATTTTTAAGTCTCAGCTGATGCTGATGTAGGTACCCTAGGTTACATTTTTTTTCTCTGCTAAATATTTTCTGGTCTCTTCTTTCCTTTCTGTTGCTACTCTGTGGTTCTAGATCAGGCTGTCTCCATCTCACCCATTATTAAAATAGACTCCAACTGTCTAGGGTTGCCTCCTTTTGAAAATTTATTCCAAAATAAATTGAGTGACCTGCTAAAGTTGTAATCTAACCTTTCTAAAATCCTCCAAAGCCTCTCCACTGCCATCTGGGTTAGATCTGAGTCCCGACTTCCTCCTGGCCTTCCTGGCTGACACCTGTAACTTTGTACTTAAGCTCCTGTATTTGTCACACAAAGCTTCTTTGGCTTCCCTGCACATAATGGGCTGCCTCCTGTCTTTAGATGCCTTCCCCTCAGCCTCCACGAGTCTTTCTATCCTTTTACACTATATTCTATTGATCCTTCAAGGCTCAGTTGGGGCATTATCTCCACTGAGAACTTGCCTGCGCACTTCAAGAGAGGCTTAAGTATTCCAGATCTGAGTTCAAATAGTAGCTTGACCTCACTTCCCATTCAGCGCTTAGAAGATTCTATTTGTCATGTGCTTACATGTTTATCTCTGCAGAATATAGGGCTTCTCAGGTGGCTCAGTGGTATTCATACCAATGCAGTAGCTGCAGGAGATGCGGGTTCCATCCCTGGGTGGGGAAGGTCCCCTGGAGGAGGGCATGGCACCCCACTCCAGTATTCTTGCCTGGAAAATCCCATGGACAGAGAAGCCTGGCAGGCTACAATCCAAGGGGTCACAGTCGGACACGACTGAGGCGACTGAGCACCTGCAGAATATTTTGATTCCTACAGGCTAGAACCCTGTCCTATCATGATGTACTTTCATTGCCTAAATTGGTTCGTGGCACCCAGTATAGCCTCAACAAATCTCTGTTAAACTAAAACCTAAAACACTGAAAACTGAAATCATTAGAGAGGAGAAAGTGTCATGAGCAAGTGAATTTATTATACTTCAATTTACCATATTCCTTTCAACACTCCTGAAGTGAAAATGTTAGCCTAATATAATCAGGCAGGGAAAATAACACTGGATTTCAAAGTATTTTGAAAAATTTATGACTTTTGTACCTTTTTCCTCCTGGGGATGAGGTTGATCAAACACATTCAAGAGTCAACATATACAAAACAACAAAAAAAGTGTTTTAAAAATATAATTAAGGTAAAAGAACTGAACAAACTAAAACATATTGTAAAAATGAACATGCACATGTGTGTAGTGGACAGATTTTATCAGTTGTAAATTATACTAAATTTGGTAACATAAGGTTGTAGATTAACTTGGTTGGTTGAACAATGGCAGTTTTTAGAGCCAGGAGGGAGGTGACCCAAGAAATATGCATATAAGGAACATGATTTATTCTCTGTCCCATTCCACACACTAGTACTTTCCTCATTAATAACTTGACAAATAAATACCCTATGGGGAACAAGTAAAAGCATGTGTATTTATTCACTAAAAAAAAAAAGGTTCATTGAGTTCAGGTTTCAAGATTGAGGGAGGGACCCTCCTTACATATATCAGAGAATGAAACTCAACTGTAGGTCCCTCTGAGAACCACCTGCAGAAAAGCCACTTGTATATCTTTAATCAGAGAATCACATGGGATTCATGTGATTCAGTGGACATGGGAGCTCAAGGTTTGGACAGATGTGATGATCACATTCAAAGGAAATGCAGGGAGTTGGCATCTCTTTCCAGACTGGGCTGGTCTGGTGACATTGAAGAATTTCCTGGACACAGTCCTATTTTGGTTCTTTAAATAAAAATGTTAGCCTGCTTAAAACCACTCTTCATGCAGTGCAGAGAAAGAATCAGAGGAGAAAGACCAGTGCCAGGAAGTCCAACCAGGAAACTGACAGAGGGCCTGGAGGAGGGGAGTGATAATGAACAACTCGAGGGGCAGCCGTTATTGAGTTTATGAACTTTGAGGGGAAATGTTGCCCTCCCAAAGGCAAGTATGAGGCAGTATGCTCCTCCTTTCACCCCACCTCTCTGAATCCCTAGGTCACTCGGACATCTGAGGTCTTCCCTGGGCTCTGGCCATCCAAAGCTAGCTCTATTAAGGAGTTTCCCCATTTTTCGAGGGTAGAAATGACTATTCCTTTGAAACTCAAAATATCACTTTGAAGCTGCTACAAAAGCAACCCTTATAACTCATGCTGGGGAAACAAACATAATTCCTATATTGCTGACAAAACAAACTGTCAGGTCACTTTTCAGATACACGATTTGACGGCAGGCTCTGCTACTAACTCTGTGTGCTCCAGAAAAATGATTCGTAGTTTTTTCATCTGTAAATGACATAGTAGGACCCAATGACTGTATGGAAATTTCCAAGAGGGTATGAAACAGAACTGAGACTTCTTAATGCCAGCTCCAGTTTAATTCAGGGAGATTGCCAGGTTTCTGTCACCAATAGCTCCATCTTTGCCCCCACCCCTCTCTACTGAATATTTCAAACTATTGTTCTGGAGAAGACTCTTGAGAGTCCCTTGGACTGCAAGAAGATCAAACCAGTCAACCCTAAAGGAAATCAACCCTAAATATTCATTGGAAGGACTCATTGGAAAAAGCTCTGCTGCTGGGAAAGATTGAGGGCAGGAGGAGAAGGGGCAACAGAGGATAAGATGGTTGGATGGCATCATCGACACAATGGCCATAAGCTTGAGCAAACTCTGGGACATAGTGATGAACAGGGAAGCCTGGTGTGCTGCAGTCCATGGGGTCATAAACAGTCAACATGACTTGGAGAGTGAATAACAACAACTCATCTCTCCCAGGCAACATCCCCTCTGAAAAGGAGCTCAAGACTTTAGAAAAGAAAACAGAATATTAGGTCAGATGTCCAAGGGTGATGGTCCTCTTTGATCTCTTCAGCCACACTCTTCTCCTTTCCTTTCTTCACTGTTTTAAATTCAGATTTTCAGATTCTCACACCCAGAATACTGCTTTAGTTATCTCAATATCGCCCACTGCTGGTCTCTGTCCCCTCCAATCTCTCTTTCCCATGGTTTCCAGACTGATCTCTTGGAACCTACTTTTGATCATTGACTTACCTTTCCTCTAAACAGGGTGGAAGGAGAAGCCAGTTATGTGTCTGATATACATTGTGCTAGGGGCCCAAAGATGTGTAATTTTGGGCAGCAGTTCAGGTACATCAAGGGTGGAATATCAGAGAAAATCACTAGGTTGGGTGTGGTCACAACCATTAAAATTCTTCACTGTCTACAGGATAAAGTACAAGTTTCCTGGAAAATATAAGGCACTACAACTGACTTGAGTCACTTTGCAGTTCTGAGGCCTTTCATTAACTGCTTCTTGGAATGGAAGCAACCATGTTCTACTTCCTATGTGCCCTGTACCCTATTCCTACGCCACTGCCCATCCCTTGGAAATTGTACTAATCCTTCAAGGCTCCCCAGTTCAAATTCCTCCAGCTTCTAAGCCAGAATCAAGTTCAGAGGAGCTTGAATTTCAGAGCAAGTTTCCCATCCCTCCTGTTTGGTATAAATTACTTCCTCCCTGGGGGGAACCATTCTTTCCCCCAGTAGCCCTGCTCCTTTAGGGCAGTGATCATGACTATCATCTTGGTCCACCTGCCCAGAAAGCTGCCTTGTATAGGCAACAACACCTCTGTTGTTGTTGTTTAGTTGCCGAGTCATGTCTGACTCACTGTAACTCCATGGACTGTAACCGGCCAGGCTCCTCTGTCCATGGGATTTCCCAGGCAAGAATACTGTGGTGGGTTGCCATTTCCTTCTCCTGGGGATCTTCCCAATCCAGGGAACAAACTCATATCTCCTGCATCGGCAGGCACATTCTTTATCACTGAGCCACCTGGGAAGCCCATATTGGCACCTAATAAAGGTTTGTTAAATAACTGAATAAGCATGTTTTCTAAGACTTCATTTTACTCTGGTAGACCACAACAGAGAGAAGCGTGCAGACTCCATGCTCCCTTCGGAAAAGTTCTCATACAGAAAGATGCACTTCATCAAGAAATCAGCTTCCGCCTTTCAGAATTTAAGTTTTTGTCCAAATTAGTTTTTGACAAAGCTAAACCCAATTCATTTCTTTATTTTGCTTAAAATGCACAAGTGTGACATGGTCTTAATAAAAGAGAGAGTTATGCTATAGTAAATGGATTCAATTTCTATAGTAAATTGGAATCAATTAGACATGAGTTCAGATTTCTTCACCTCACCAAGCCTCAATTTCTCCAAATCTATAAAGGGAATAAATGATATCCCTTCAGGTTTTGCTGTGGTAATTAAGAGATATAGATGTAAGTTGTCTAGGTTTTTACAATGGTACTTCTATCATTGACACTTTGAATAACATCTCTAACTTCTGTTTCATACCAGCCAGTGGAAAAGGACTAGTCGTTTATTTGTAGCCTATCTTTTTTTAGAAAGGATTTACAATGCAAAGGGGACCCTTATAATTGTACATTGCTGATATTTAGTAAGAACGTTAATAATAGTTCTTTTATATTCTTTCAGATGTGTATTTTCCTTCCTTAAATTATTGAGATTTTAAAATAAAAATTAAACAAAACAGCATAAATCACTAAATAGCACTGATTTTTCAATGGAAAAAGAGCTTGATTCTGAAGATTATTCTTAAATATCTCAATAAATAATAGAACAGCCGATTCAAAAATTGATAAAAAGTTAGAACAGTGAAAGAAATTAAGGTGGTGATTAAGTTTTCACCAGAGGCTAGTTTGAACAGAGATGCATTAAAAATTTAACTGATATTCTCAGGAAAGCTTGGGTGCACTGAGATCTGGGGAACTGAGGTGGTTCTCAAGCATATCTATTCAAACTGATGGCCACTTTGAGCTTGGTTATGGGTAGACTGGAATTATCTGGATTACTGTCACAATAGTCCTCTTGTCTTTCCATGTGTAGACACAGACTTCATGAAGACACATGGTGTTTCATTTGTAGCAAATGGACATTTAGGAATGGAGAGCCTCAGATTTCCTCATGGATACTCTCCAAACTCAGTAAGCTTCAAAGCTCATAGCCAGACTTTCCACTCAAACTTTTCAACCTTCCAGATCTTCCTGGTCAGCCCCATTAGCCAAAACTCCCACCACACCATCCTCACCATCCATCTGGTGTCTCTGATCTGCAAGGTCTTACTCCAAAATGCCTACACTTTCCACCTTCATGTTTGTGCTGTTTCCTATGTGTGGCAAACTCTTACTCAAACTTCAAAATCTCACTCAAATAGTACCTTCTCTTTGAAGTCTTCTTCCTTATCCAAGTCATAATTAGTAGCTCTCTCCTTCTTCTGACTTCCAAGAAAAGAAAGGATAGTGTGAAAAAATGAGAAAGGCAAATGTTCTACTGTCAAATAAATTGAATTTAAACCTGACTTTTCTACTTACTAGCTGTGTGATCCTAGGTAAATTAGTTAATCTTCCTGAGGCACGATCTCCTGGTATTTAAAATAGAGATTAATTCGCTAAATTTGGGCTTCCCAGGTGGCAAGAGTGGTAAAGAATCCACCTGCTAATTCAGGAGAAGCAAGAGATAGGAGTTCGAGCTCTGGGTTGGGAAGATCCCCTGGAGGAGGAAGTGGCAACCCATGCCAGTATTCTTGCCTGGAAAATCCCATGGACAGAGGAGCCTGGTGGGCTACAGTCCATGGGCCTGCAAAGAGTTGGACACAACTAAGTGACTGAGCGTGCGTGCACGCACACGCGTGCACACACACACACGGGGATCATCAGTGATATTGTGTTGCCATTGTTTGCTTGCTTATGTATCCTTCTACGAGCTCTGAAGTAGGAAAGACTTTGTCTTTTTAATCATCCGGCTGTCCCATGAGGCACCTAGCCTAGTACCTAATGTTTTGTAGAACTCAATTTTCAAACATTAATGAATGTTTAATTATTCATTCATAATTCCTATATTTATATTCCTCAGTTCATAATTGAGGAAAAGTAACTCAAGCACTCTACGTTCTTTTTCTATGAAGTGCTCTCTAGTCATTCCCACATCCACGAAGTCGAATCCCCATAGCTCTTGTACACACTATTAATAAGGCTCTTGTCAGAGCCCATTTTACACATACTAATTGATTCTAAGATCCTCCAGGGCAGTGACCACAGCTTTCACTCTGTTTAAAAACTCTCAAAAAAATGCTTTGGCCACACTGTGTGGCATGTGGGATCTGAGCCCACTAGGGATCAAACGTGTGCCCTTGCACGGGAAGCATGGAGTCCCCACCACTGGACTGCCAGAGCAGTTCCCATGGCTTTCACTCTGAATCCCCAACAACTCACAGTGTTCTGTCGATACCAACTAGTGATAACGTTACTTAAATATCCCATCCTCTTTCTCATTTCAAATAGTTTTTCTTTTCAGTTTATGCTGCATTTACCCCTGGGTCTCAGAGACTGAGGCCTCTGTAACAATGACTAATTTCTGTAGTTTTTGTCCAAGGCTCAAAGTGAGTGGCATCTCCTCACTTTATTAACACTCCATTGGTGAGTGGGTCTGTCCTTTCTTCAGCCTTAATTGTCCTGTCTTTCTCTTATTGTCCTTTATGTTCTACTTTAGGATGAGAATCTTCTCATTGATGTGCTATTTTTGTAGGGACTTGGAAACTGTGCTTATTGTTTTTTAATTAATAGGCTCATGGAGAATTACTGCTGGAAGGCACCTTAAAAATCAGTGAATCCACGGATCTCAGTTCAGCTCAGTTCAGTCGCTCAGTCGTGCTCGACTCTTTGCGACCCCATGAATCACAGCACGCCAGGCCTCTCTGTCCATCACCAACTCCCGGAGAACAATTCCCAATAGTGCGTTAGGCATGACATCAATCATGACACCCCCTCCCCCTTTTTTTTCTGTTGAGGTCATATACGGCATCAGAATCATTTTCAACACATCTTCTAGTTAGAGACATCAATTCATCAGTGTACATAGGAGGTGAAACTTCTTTGACATCCCTGATATAGTTCAAAGCTGCTACTTTGCTAATGAGGTCCAAAGAGCAGTGACGACTCAGTAATAAACTGACACCAGAACTCAGGTACCTAGCTCTCATGACTTTCAGTTCAGAGTTTCCCTTTCCACGTGATCACTGCTTCTCCTTCAACAGCCACTCAAGTCCTAGGATTTATATTCTGCTCATTGGCTTGTACCTAATCATATTCAACAATATGATTAAAAAAACACAACATACAAGTTTTGTCCTTATTAAAAAGGCATCTGGGCTCTCACTGATGTTATAAGCTCTTGAAGGGAAGGGCCTGTGTTACCTTTGTATCTTTCACAAGTTCTAATCCTGTGTCTGGCACGTGGTAGGTATTCAATGAAAATTCTTTGATATATATCCAACTATGTATATGAAACAAACAGGAAATCTATCCTAAAATTCTCACCAAGAATCACTGAAAAATATCACCCCTTTGCATGGAGACAGTATTTGTTTGAAAGGCTTCCATGCATGATGACATATTCCCTCACTATTTTTTAGAGTGACATCATGTTTAAATAAATTCCCTTTCACCAGAATGTATTAGGGGAATGAAAATCATTGTGTCAATGACTGGGCTGCCCAGTGAAATTTCTGCTTAAAAATACAAAGGGCAGTGTTGTGGTTTAGGGCTCAAAAGTCCTGAGAAATGATAGGTTTCTTTTTGCTTTCATGGTGACAAATGACCTAAACTTGTGGTTCTGTGTGATGCTCACAAGTCAAAACGTTAGGACAGAAAAGTAAAGGAAAGGATATGAAGAGAAAGAGAATGGGAAAGCAGAAGGTGGAAAGATATTTTACAATACAGCAATACAATTCTTGTATTATCACTTAAAAATAGATTAAAAAATCTTTACAACCCACAACCTACATCATACAACAGGAAAGATTAAACGCTTTCCCCTTAAGGTCAGGAACTGAACAGTTTGCTACTTTCATACAAACTATACAGGAAGTTCTAGCCAAGGCAATCAGTTATAATAAAGAAATTAAAGTCACCTAGATTGAAAAGAAAGAAGTAAAACTCTCTTTTTACATATAATATGACCTTGTAGATAGAAAATCCTGAGGAATCCACCAAAAAGCTATTACAGTTAATAAATGGATTCAGCAAGGTATAAGGCTGATATACACAATAATTACATTTCTATATACTTGCAATGAACTATCAAAAAATAAAACTAAGAAAATAATTCATGTGCAAAAGAATGAAATTACAGTCCTACTTCATATCATACACAGTAACTGATGCAAAAATCGATCAACCACCTAAATGTAACAGCTAAAAGTATAAAACTCAGAAAAATATGGACATATTCATAGTCTTGGTGTTTTAGATATAATACCAAAGAAAGAAAAGAAAAAATAGGTAAATATCAAAATAAAAAAATTTGTGCATCAACAGACATTCTGAAGAGAGACAACTCATAGAATGGGAGAAAATATTTGGAAAGTGTATATTTAATAAAAGATTAATATCTGGAATATACAAAAAACTTCTACAGCTCAGCAACAACAAAAGAATACCATTTTAAAAGTGGGCAAAGGACCTGAAAAGACACTTCTCCAAAGAAGATATACGACTGGTCAATAAGCACATGAAAAGATGTGTAATACCAATGGTATTAGGGAAATAAAAAATCACAACCACAACGAGATACCACTTCAGACCAAACAGAAGGACTATAAGCAGAAAGACGTATAATAACAAGTGCCGGCAAGGATGGAGAGAAACTGGAACCCCATACACTGACGATGAGAATGCAGAATGTTACAGCCACCTTGGAAACAGTCTGGCAGTTCCCCAAAATGTTAAACATAGAGTTATCATATGAGCCAGGAATTCCACTCCTAAGTACATGCCCAATGGAAGTAAGAGTATATTTCTATATAAAAATCCATACACAAATGTTGATAGCATCATTATTCATAATTGCCCCTAAGTGGAAACAACACAAATTTTCACCAACTGATGCATGGATACATTTAGATGAGTATATCCATACAATGGAATATTGTTGGGCAATGAAAAGAAAAGAAGTGCTTATATATGCTACAACACAGAGGCACTTTGAGAATGTTATGTAAAGTGAAAGAAGCAGTCACAAAAGACCACATAGTATATAATGCCATTTGTCTGAACTATACAGAATAGGCAAACCTATGGAGACAAAGTAGATTAGTAGTCCCCTAGGGCTAGGTCAGAGGGCTGGGCAGAGGGAAGTAACTGCTGAAGGATTTCTTTATGGGGTGATGAAGTACTCTAAGGTGGACTGTGGTGATGGTTGCATAATCCTAAATTTCATTTGTTAATTTCCTTCTTTTCTATGTCTGTCACAACAATCCATGTATTCACTTAGATGATCCATCTGTATATTTCCATGACCACTGACCTGACTTTATAATGTGTAAAGGGTTAGATATATATTGTGATGAGCAGGCATCTTTTATAGAATCTAGCCTTTGAAAATGTTTATTTTAAAAGAAAAAAGTTAGAGAAATAAAAATACCAAAACTATCTTTTTTCTTCTTCACTATAGTCATCATAACACCTTGATTATGCATCATTTCTGCTGATCACTAGCAGCTTTACCCCCAATATTTAGTATATTTATTATAGATCTATCCCATCAGAAATCATGTCATGGCTTTTAGCAAAACATTTTTAAGTGATCTACTGTCTTGTAGCTCCATAATCTGTCTGTTACTGAAAGCTTACATGCTAATTTTAGTTAAATCCATGGCAACCTAGAGAACTTAATGTTTCAATTATTTTGTACCTACCCCTTTTGAATCAATCACTCCAGGTTTTGCATTAAACTTCACTGTCTTCAATCGGGCACGTTCCTTTCTTTCCACCCTAAGGAAAATGGAAAATAAAGAGTCTATCACATGGCAAGGTATATGTGATTTTAAATTCCTTATCTAATGAAGAATACCTCTTCTTATCCTTCAGATAAAATAAAATGTTTTAAAATATTTGTGTTTCTTTGTTAGTATAAGAAGTCTTGGTATAACATCTCTAAGCTGCTAACACATCCGTTGCAATTTTTATGTTACATGTACTGAATCGTCACATTTTTGGAAGGAATAAAAACCTAATATTTGCTATTTAAATGCCTGAATCAATCAGAATCTACTCAAGAAATCAGTCCACAGACACGAACACCTAAAGTGGAGGCCAAGTAAACTCCTCTCCTAATATCCTTTTCTGTTTGCTTCCTTTTTCTTTCCTTCTCTTTAAGAAAGCTGGGGTGTTTACTTTTACCTCAAACCAAATATGTTATAATCTTGAACTTTTCCTTTGCCCAGTGTCCTTCTGCTGCCATCTCTGCAGTTTTTGTTATTTTTACCTTCATTCATTCATCAAACACTTATTGAAAGCCTACTCTGTATCAAGTAAGGTGCTGGGGGAAAAAAAAATTAAAAAGCATGACTTCAATAAAGGCAGACTAATGTCCTCTTGGAGGGGACAGAGGCATAAAAAGACAGATCCTACTGCACAATAAGACTGCTGATAGCTAGGTGAGTGCGCACATCTATCTCACTGGAGGGTGATAAGGAGTGGAAAGCAATGGGGAGGGCTTCTTGGAGAAGGAGTACATTTCTGTGAGACTTAAATGGTGAGAAAGAGCTTATCAGTGGGAAAAGTTCAAGGAGAATCTCCCAGACAGAAGGGAGGAACAACATATACCATGACCTGAAGTTATAATCAAGTTAAAGACTGCAGGAAGATTCTGATACAGTGTACATACAGCACAGGAACATGAGGCTGGGGAGCTGGCGGGGCCTCCTTTATAATATAAAGGGGATCCCTTTACACTAAGGACATGGGGCTTTCCCTTGGGGAATCCCTGTGACTTAGAGGCTATAAAGCCAAGAAATGATAGACTAGACTAGTATTTTATGTAAGTGACTCTAGGGGAGAAGGAAGATGGGTTAGAGGAGGGAACATCAGGAAGTAGGAAGCCTATTAAGAAGCTAGTGCCATAATCCAGGCAAGAAATGATGAGGAGTGATGATGAAGTGGAGGAGAGGGAAGAGTCTGAGAAACATTAATAGAATAAATTTGGCAGGTCTTGTGTCTATTTGGAGGATGGAGTTGAAACGAGAAGCTAGATATTTCTCTGATTTTCTTTTTGAGCCTCTCTAATTAGACATGATCGTTCCGTCCTCTAAGCCCCACCACACTTGTTTGTCTGTCTTCGTTGGTGTTATCTCGTTTCCTTCTGTGCTGTTTATTTTTGAGTTGCACATAAAAGGCTCTATGTTCCTCAAGGGCAAGTCCACATATGACTTAGAGTATTATAGCAAGTCCTCAGTAAATTTTAACAGCTGAATTAAATTAATATTAATTGCATGTTTTAGCATCACTATTTAAATGTGGGTAGGTCTAATTTCAAAAATGGGGTAAGAAAAAAAGAGAGGAAAAATCCCTGAATCTACAGAAACTTTAAGGGTTTATGAAATCTAAGCTATTCATAGATCAATAATTAACAACATACTTCTCTTTGAGAGTTATTTTGTGTTTCCAGCTGAAACACATTGAAGATCGGGGTTTCTATAGTTACAGAATGGAGTTTCA
Organism: Madoqua kirkii; assembly: GCA_006408675.1. Classification (NCBI taxonomy): domain Eukaryota; kingdom Metazoa; phylum Chordata; class Mammalia; order Artiodactyla; family Bovidae; genus Madoqua; species Madoqua kirkii. The sequence goes on along the minus strand of SJYC01055057.1, from coordinate 8,982 downwards.
GAATATATTGTTTTTGGTATGAGAGTAGAATATTTGAGTGGAAACAGATGAGCAAAATTCTTCAAATCTAACCTCAGATGTTAAAGCAGTATGTTCCACCGAGAGTTTTGACCTGCGCCCAACACACAACAGTTGGGAGGAGAGCAAGGACGACTTCACATAAGGTAAGTAGCAAAGATGCTCCCTGTGAAAAGATCTGCTCTGAGTTTCTTCAGCTTTTCGCAGTTTTAATTCAAGTGCAAATGCTAATTGGTATTCATCTCTTTGGGCCCTTCTGAAACTGCTGTTACAGCCCCGATCTTCTCCTGGCTTCTCTGCGTTAACCAGCAGACTTATGGGAAACACCAGTCCATCAGGGGACACCAGAATGGCACGCAGAGAGTATATGGTTATTTGATTAGTCTATGAAAATAAATCCTGCATAAAGTGAGAGAGCTCACAGGGGCCCAAACACAAATGAGGCTGAACTCAATATTCTCTTCTAAGAATTGCTTAGATAGAGGATTCTAACATTTCCCCCTTGGTTTCTAAGTTCATGCCTTCCATGTTCCTTCAGAAATGTTTCTATTAGGCCACCTTAGTGGTTCATCTCTTAACTCTTAAAACGAGTTGCAGAGACTAAGTCAGATGAACAGGCAGACAGACAGAGACACACACACAAACACACCTAACATGTGTTATGGTTTATTACTGATCAAACAAGCCACAAAAAAAAAGTTAAAAAAAAGAAAAAATTAAAGCCTTACTGTAGGAGTGGCAGATTTTGGTTCACTCAAGAAGGAAATTGGAAAGCTTTGATTTCTACTTGGGTTGGAAGTTTCATGAATAATAAAGATGATGATATAAGTGGTAACTGAAATTTTAACATATTAATGAAAAAGTCATTTACATCATTCATTTGGCCCTAACAATAACCAAGTGTGGTATTCTCAGTCCCATTTTATGGCTGGAAAAGCTAAGACTCAAAGCTTCCTAAATTAGAAAATGGTAGAAACAGGAACTGAGCATGTATCTTCTAACAGTGTCTGACCACATGCATTCTGTTTGGGAAACAGTATCTAAGGACCTTCCACACCGCCCTTACCCAGTGAGAGACTCACAATTCAAGAACAATATAGACCCACAATTCAAGACCAATATAGTTCCTTAGGAGTCAGGGCCTACTTTTTCACAAATGATAACCACCCTCCTTCTTTGCATCCCAAATCCCAACTGTCCTGAATTAAATAAACCATAACCAAATTCAAGCATTAAGTCACTGACATAATACCTGTTTTGACAGGCTGGCCTCAAAACTCAGAATAAATTTGCTTTTAGCACTGAAATTCAGGTTAGCTGGATGTCTATTTGCAATCTGACATCACAAACACTGGATTGATTTATCTCCTCAGCAGTCTTTTCACATTTATTGCATCCCCAACCATAGTTGTGTTTTTCCATCCCAGAGGCCCATGCTAATTGCTTCCTGGGGGTCTCTGCAAATCTTTTCTCCTGGGTAGCAAGGGGTGTGGCTTTTTTTTTTTTCCTCACGTGCCTCAGCCCTGTCCTCTCTCCTGGTGCTTCTTGGGATGCCTGTGGACAGTTTATTGCCCAGATCAGTTAGGGCTGACAGACAGGTCCCTACATAATACTGTGCTTTTCTGAGCATCAAAAGCTCAAAATTTGGAGAAAGGAAAATGTATATCGTTTGTGTAAGCACGAAAGTATTAGATGCATGCTAACCACCTTACCTATCTTATCTATAATCGGTATGATAATACAGGGTTTAAGATGAAGCTGGGCAGGTAGCAGGTGCTTAATCTTTGTTGGTAAATGAATGAAAGAATCATCGAAGAGGCTTACTGGTTCTTGACCTGGATGTGACACCTAAGGCTCAGAGAGTTGAAGTGACTTGCCCAAACAACCAGTGTTTCTGAAAAAAACTCGCTGACCATTTCCTGACTTTTTCCCTTGGTAGGAATCTATGTAAAAGTGTAGCATCTCCTTCTCTGTTCTACTAAGTGAGACTCTTTGGGCAGAAATACATGATGTTAAGAACCATAGATCTTTACCTAAGGAACTGGTGGGTCACATGTGTGGAAAGACTGATTCGTGATGAGAAGGACTGACATACTTCTCTCACACTTGAGAGGCAAGCAATTAATTAGATTGTTTAAGCAGAAATAATCCCCTCCGCCCTGGTTTGGTCACTGACCAAAATACTGAAAACTTAAACTGGATGGCAAAATTTGAGTAATCAGTTCTGACATCTAGCATCTCTAGGGAGCACCAAATGGCCATGCTTTAATGAGCCCAACTGTCTTCCTCTGTTCCTCACCCATCTCCCATCTGGCATTTTCAGGTCCCCGCCAAAGACACAATGAGGGCAGGCCTGCAGCACTGGATGGGCAGAACAGCACCTGGGGCTGGGTATCACTCTGCCTGTGTGCCCCCAGGCCCCGCTGCACAGAGGACTGAAACACCATACAGGTTCCTGGCCACAGGCTTGCAGGGAAGCTGAGTGAATGAACACTTCCTCAATGCTAGCTGCAAGCTGCCAGCTGAGAGCCCAGGCACTGTGGGGCAATGAATAGAGACTTGGGTTAAGAGACAGGGGAACACATCCCAGTTTGGCTCTTCAGAAACTATGTAATCTCAGAAAAAAGAGATTCTGTGCTAAGAGCCCAGGTTTAGAAATCACACAAATATGCACTGGAATTCTCCATCTGTCACCTACTAGCTCAGTCACTTAACTTCTTAATATCTCAGGTTTCATGAGACTGGTGAAATTAGGATATTAAGACAGGCTTGAAAAATTATGGTGAATATTAAACAATACTAAAAATGGTTAGTACAGCAGTTGAAACGTATAAAAGCTTCTTACTTGTCAAGGGCTTCTAGTATGCCCTTGGGGTAGTGAAAAGCCATCTAGTCTTGCTACAGAGAGACCTAGGCCAGTGGCTGACTGTGCATCTTTGGGGAAGTTACCTGACTTCTCTGATCTTCAGTTTCCTTATGGAGCTTTTGTGAAGATTAAAGAAAATCTTTTATTTGAAAGCACCAGCACAATACATAGTCTATCATCACATGTAATTCACTCCTCTGACTGCGGCCTTTCCACTTCCCTTGGAACCTGCTATGGACTGAATGTTTGTGTCCACACAAAATTCATATGTTGAAGCCTCAATCCCCAGGGTGGTGGTCTATGGTGGTGAGGCATTGGGAGGTAAAAAGGTCATGAGGGTGGAGCCCTCATGAATCAGATTAGTGGCTAAAAAGAAGAGACAGGAGAGAAAAGAGCTCTCTCTCTCTCTCTCAGCCACCTGAGCAAAGAGCAAGAGGACTGTCTGCAAACTAAGAGGAAGGGCCTCTCGCTGGGAAGCTGAATGGCTAGCGCCTTGATTTTGACCTCCAGAACTGCAAAATGTACATGTCTGCTGTCCAAGTCACCAGTGAATGGTGTTGTGTCACAGCAGCTGGAACTAAGACAGACCTTTATTTACACTGTAGCCCTCTGTCCTCACCAGTGTACTGTGCCATAGTTACATGCTGGTCCCACGAATACCGGCTCCAGGCACTGAGTGACCTGATGACAGCACCTGGCACGCAGACGGCGCTCACGCGGTGCTTGCGGAACTGAGTTTTGTCAATTCTTTTTTCTATAATGTTGGGTGGCAGGAATTGCATATGAGTTAAGAGTGTTATAGCCTGGAATCAAATCCCAGTTATGCCATTTATTAGCTGGGCAATTTCAGGCAAGTAAATTAACCTCTCTCTGCTTCAGTCTCCTGGTTTGTAAAATGAAGATAATTATATTACCTTCCCCATAGGGTTGTAATGAGGTTTAAATAAGTTAATTAATTGTAAAGGGCTTATGACAGTGTCTAGCATGTTCAAGGAACATTTATTTAAATAAAATTTATTTACCAACTTCAAAAAAGAGAGAGGGAAAAGGCAATGATTTTCATACTCTTCATCTTATGGTTTCATTGAAATGATTAAATGGAATCATCAATAGAGTACATTTTTATAAAGACTAAAGTCATACACTGATGTTATCCATTATGAAATTTTTCCAAACTGGCTCTAGGAGCTGAACTATAATCCCTCTCTGGCCTCTAACTGAAAAGGGGCCAGAGAGGAAGTAAGGATTGAAAAAAATAACCCTAATCTAATAATAAATCATATGCGTACCAGCAACCATTTATTCTGAGCTATAGTTGTAAGATGCTGAATACAGTATAAAATGAGAGTGCCTCCTTCAGAAGCTAAGCATTAAAGAGCAGCCAGGGAAGGCTCATGACAGATCTTAAACTGCATTAAGGTAAGTGTACAAGAATGCTTTGTGGGGTATGATTGTAAGTGATTTTTTTTTTCTTCTTGATACTTTTCTAAAACTGCATTAAGGTAAGTGTACAAGAATGCTTTGTGGGGTATGATTGTAAGTGATTTTTTTTTCTTCTTGATACTTTTCTAAATTTTCCCATTTTCTACAATGAAATGTGTTACTTTTAGAAACACATCAAACAGTAATAGTAACATTTTTGGAAAGAGTTACCATCCTAAGGAGAAAATGTAATAGAAATTCATTTACAGCCATAAACACACACACACATACACACACACAGATGAGATGGGCAGTACTGCACTCTTTATGAGCAAGAATGCAAATGTCAACATTAGAGTCACGAGGCACACTTTTCCAGGCCAGCATGGTGGTTAGGATGGCTTTCTCCTAAAATATTTGCTGCTGCTGCTGCTGCCGCTAAGCCGCTTCGGTCGTGCCCGACTCTGTGCAACCCCGTAGATGGCAGCCCACCAGACTCTTCTGTCCATGGGATTCTCTAGGAAAGAATACTGGAGTGGGTTGCCATCTCCCTCTCCTAAAATATCTGAGAGAGAGCCAGTTCAAGAATGACCTCCAGCAGGCAGAAAATTACCCAGGAGGACTAACACTGAGAATGTTCCTTGGGGGACAGTGATGTGCAATTGAACAAATGAAGGATTATTGACAAGACTGGTTAGAATCACAGAATCTCAGAGTTGGAAAGTGACAAAAAATTATGTAGCTCAGCTGTACCACTCAAAGCTTGCATCCCTTTAGTAATACTTAGTGCCCTGGAATCTTCTATTATCAGAGTCATCTTGAGGGACATACACACAAATACAGATCTCCAGATGGGCTGAATCAGAGTCACTCTGTGTGTCAGTGTGTGTGAGGGAGAGAGTGGGTGTATCTTAAGTTTTCATAATGTTCCCTTGGTGTCAAAGCCGTTATTCTCATTCACTGTCTTCCCAGGTAACCCATACCATCTCTAGGCAGCTCCAACTACTAAAAGTATTTTCTTAAAATTACTTGAAATCTCTTTACAGACAGCTTTCCTTCTCCACCCCCATTTCTACCCATATTCAACAAGAAGGTCCTTCTTCTACAGAACAACCCTGCAGACAGCTCTGATTAATCACATCAAAGCAAACCAAAATGCTTGCTGCCTTAATTTTCAAAAATAAATGGAAGTGGAAAAATAGAATATATACTACTCTGGGAGTTACTGCTTCAAATTCAGAAAACACCAAAAACTACAAACTCAGAATGTCCTCTCAAAACAATGTCAGGCAATTATGCAGGAGCCCAGAGGCTTGGATGGTAAAGAATCTGCCTGCAATGCAAGAGACTTGGGTTCAATTCCCAGGTTGAGAACATCCCCTGGAGTAGGAAATGGCAAACCACTCCAGTATTCTTGCCTGGAGAATTCCATGAACAGAGAAGCCTATGGTCCACGGTGTTGCAAAGAGTTGGATGTGACTGAGGGACTAACATTTTCACTTGTACTTCCAGTTTAGAGAACTGTGTGCTGGTGGGAGATCCACAGGCCCAAGCTTAGAGGGTCAGGACGGAGACAGTCACGTTGCTCTGCTCTTTTCACACTCACCTGGGCTGTGTGGCCACCGGCAGGAAAAGACAGGGGACCAGTCTTCTCCGAGGTTCAAATGGCCCACAGTTATTCTTGGGGAGAATTTCCATCTTCCCACTGTGGTTGGCGCTACCTCAGTCACTGGGGCACTTTGCGTGCAGCAGCATTTGAATACTTGGCTTCAGGAGGATTTTCTACAAAGGTATTTGGGATGTTTAGATTCGAGCAGGAGAGCCCTTCGTGGCTTTAGAAAAGTTAGTGACTGTTTTGAATAAACATCATTCCTGACTTTGACTTCATACCATCTCGTCTCTAGGGAGCAGATCATTTGTTTCTCAGACAGTATCTTGGTGCCAAGAGGATACTCATGGGAAGAAGAGTTCCTTTCTAGTGGTGATGGACAGAAGCTGCTGGGGACAGATGAAGGACGCGGTTGTTCTGAAGTTTATTCCTGCCTTTCAAGAGCAGAGTTGAGGAAATGCTAGACGAGAAAGAATATAATATTCCTTTTTTCCTTTTGAACTTTTATTGCATATTGGGGTACAGCCAATTAACAGGGCTTCCCTGGTGGCTTCTGCAACACTGAAGAAGAGTTCCTTTCTAGTGGTGATGGACAGAAGCTGCTGGGGACAGATGAAGGACGCGGTTGTTCTGAAGTTTATTCCTGCCTTTCAAGAGCAGAGTTGAGGAAATGCTAGACGAGAAAGAATATAATATTCCTTTCTTCCTTTTGAACTTTTAGTTGCATATTGGGGTACAGCCAATTAACAGGGCTTCCCTGGTGGCTTCTGCAACACCGGAGGCATGAGTTTGATCGCTGGGTCAGGAAGATCCCCTGGATAGGGAAACGGCAACTCACCCCAGTATTCTTGCCTGGAGAATCCCATGGACAGAGGAGCCTGGAGAGCTACAGTCCATGGGGCTGCAAAGAGTCAGATGTGACTGAGTCCTAATACTTCACTTTATAGCCGATTAACAACTGTTATAGTTTCAGGTGAACAGCGAAGGAACTCAGCCATACATATACTAGAACATAACAGTTTTGACTTATGCAGTATATATAGAACTAAATATCTGAGTGGAAGCTGGTTGAGGTGGTGACCAGGAGTAACTGATGCTGTAAATAAACCTCTGTAAACCCACTCTGTGGAACTTACCAGATGTTTAGCAGCTCACAGCTCAAGTATCTAATTTTGTTTTTTTTTCCTCCAATGAAACTAGCTTTTAACTTTTTAAATTGAAGTATAGTTGATTTACAATGTTGTGTTAATTTCTGCTGCATAGTGAAGTGGTTCAGTTATGCACATGTATACATTCTTTTTAAATATTCTTTTCCACAATGGTTTATCATAGGATAGTGAATATAGTTCTCTGTACTAGACATGACCTTGTTGTTTATCCTCAAGTATCTGATTCTGGATTGGAGTTTTTTAGTCTTTTCCCATCAATGTTTGGACAGAATACAAAGCCAGAACCTCAGCTTTGAAAATGTTCTATTTTACTTGTCTTTCACCTGGACTTTCTATAAAGTAACTCAGTAAATGATGAACCTCTGAAGTAACCCCTCCGAGTCTGTAAGTCAGCATACAAGCTGATAAGCATACCCCTGAACATATGAAAGCCGGCAAGTTTTAGGAAGGAAGAATAAGCAGATCCTACTTCTTGCTTTATGCTGTATGACGGTTACCAGTTTGGGTAAAAACCTAACATGAGAAGAGTGAGAATATTTAATCTGTGTCCCCGACCCCACTGACAATTTCTGTGCAGACTAACCCACTCAAACACATCCTGAGAACAGTCTGCCACATCTTCATCTCCCCTCCCCTCCACAACCCTGGGGAGGTGAACAGCAAATCCTCAGGACTGGAAGGGCCTCCTTACCTCCGCTTGCTGGGGATGACCCCCATCTCTCACTGTCGCCCTCCAATGTGACCCTCCTGGCTTGCCACCACTCGTCATCAGAGGCGTTGATAACGTGGAGAATATCTCCGTATTTAAAACTAAGTCCTTGACTTGGCAGCCCACTGTCCTTGCTTTTGTCATAGTCAAACATGGCTCTGGAAGAAATGATATAAGAGAACAGTGTTAGGAATCTCTGGCAGCTCAGATCTTGGATTCATCATTTCGATTATTCACTCTTGTCCTGAGAACCCACTGGCCGCTGGGTACCCACTCCCAGGACTAACCCCTGGAATCCCAGTCAGTGATCCCACTGCTTTGGTCACAAATCAAGGTTACTTCTTACTTCTCCTGGAGGTTGCAAGGGCAGCCTGTTAGGGCCCTTAACCTGGGGTTCTGCTCACTGGTAGATGCCAGACTCCAGGGAGTGCAGAGAAAGGAGGGGGAATGGGGAGTTAGTGTCTAACGGGAACAGAGTTTTCATTTCAGAAAGGTGAAAAATTTAGGAGATGGATGGTGGTAAGAATGGCATAACAATCTGAATGCACTTAGTGCCCCTGAACTGTACAGTTAAATATGGCTAAAATAGTATGTTTTATATTATGTGACTTTGCCACAATAAAAAAAACATTAAAAAAAAACCCTGGGATACTGCTTCTTGGAGATCATCACATGCAACAAGGTGATACTGAAAGATGATAAAGGTAGGTTAGTACCTTACTGAGATTTTTTTTCTCTCTCACTACAGTCAAATTTTATAAATCACTATAAAGAAGGAAATAATGAAGAGAATGATGGGCATCTTTCTGAATGCAGCATTTTGTGTGATGGACAAATCTTCTCAGATGGATCAAACTGCTTCTACAGAACACCAAGCCTACCTTGTCCTTACATTTATCACTCTGAATTGTAATTCTTGCTGTATGTATCATGCTTTCCCCACTAAAGAGTCTTTACTGAGACTTCGCTAAGCCTGCTGCTGCTGCTGCTGCTAAGTCACGTCAGTTGTGTCCGACTCTGTGCGACCCCATAGACGGAAGCCCACCAGGTTCCCCTGTCCTTGGGATTCTCTAGGCAAGAACACCGGAGTGGGTTGCCATTGCCTTCTCCAGTGCATGAAAGTGAAGTTGCTCAGTCGTCGCTAAGCCTAACACTGTAATATGCATGACTGGTGGGGTAAAGGAGTTGG
>SJYC01055053.1:0-25803 GCA_006408675.1 Madoqua kirkii | reverse complement strand
ATGTCCATGTGTAGAATCTTGTCTTGTGTTGTTGGAAGAGGGTGTTTACTATGACCAGTGCATTTTTTTGGCAAAACTCTATTAGCCTTTGCCCTGATTCATTTCATATTCCAAGGCCAAATTTGCCTGTTACTCCAGGTGTTTCTTGACCTCCTACTTTAGCATTCCAGTCCCCTATAATGAAAAGTACATCTTTTTTGAGTGTTAGTTCTAAAAGGTTTTGTAGGTCTTCATAAAACCGTTCAACTTCAGCTTCTTCAGCATTACTGGTTGGGGCATAGACTTGGATAACTGTCATATTGAATGGTTTGCCTTGAAGATGAACAGAGATCATTCTGTCATTTTTGAGGTTGCATCCAAGTACTGCATTTCAGACTCTTTTGTTGACCATGATGGCTACTCCATTTCTTCTGAGGTATTCCTGCCCGCAGTAGTAGAATGGTCATCTGAGTTTCTGAAAAATCATCTGAGTTATGACTTAACTCAGATAACTCAGATGATTTTTCATTAGTATGGGGTATATTAATTCGGCTACTCATTTATTCATTCATCAAATATTTATTGAACATGTACCAACGATGATTCTAGGAACTCGGGGTCTATCGGTGAATGAAAACAAGACAAAATTTCATGACTTCAGGGAGCTTATATTCTAGTAAGAGAAGATGGGCAAAAAACAATAAACCTAAGAAATAATCAAAGAATATATTAAGTTAGGAGTAGCCAATCAGTGATAGAACACGTTAAAAATAAAGCAAAGTAAGAGGTATCAGGATTTTGAGATGGGAAAGAATTGTGGTGGTGGTTAAGGCTGCATTTATAAATAGGGAGCTCATTTTATCTTTGACAAAGGAAGCAAAAATAAAAAATGGAGAAAAGACAGTCTCTTCAACAAGTGATGCTGGGAAAACTGGTCAGCTACGTGTTAAAGGATGAAACTAGAACACTTTCTAACATCATACACAAAAATAATCTCAAAATGGATTAAAGACCTAAATGTAAGACCAGAAACTATGAAACTTTTAGAGGAAAACATAGGCAGAACAGTGCCTGACATAAATCAAAGCAAGATCCTCTATGCCTCACCTCCCAGAGTAATGGAAATAAAAACAAAAATAAACAAATGGGACCTAATTAAACTTAAAAGCCTATGCGCAATGAAGGAAAGTATAAACAAGGTGAAAAACACAGCCCTTAGAATGGGAGAAAATAATAGCATCTGAATCAAATGATGAAGAATTAATCTCCAAAATATACAAGCAGCTCATGCAGCTCAATACCAGAAAAACAAACAACCCAATCAAAAAGTGGGAAAAAGACCTAAACAGACATTTCTACACATGGCTAACAAACACATGAAAAGATGCTCAACATCACTCATTATTAGAAAAATGCAAACCAAAACCACAATGAGGTATCATCTCATGCCAGGCAGAATGGCCATCATCAAAAAGTCTACAAGCAATAAATGCTGGAGAGGGTGTGGAGAAAAGGGAACCCTCTTACACTGTTGGTGGGAATATAAACTAGTACAGCCACTATGGAGAACAGTGTGGAGATTCCTTTAAAAACTGCAACTAGAACTGCCTTATGACCCAGCAATCCCACTGCTGGGCATACACACCGAGGAAACCAGAATGCAAAGAGAGACGTGTACCCCAATGTTCACTGAAGCACTATTCACAATAGTAGGACATACAAGCAACCATTGGCAGAGAGATGGATAAGGAAGTTGTAGTACATATATACAATGGAATATTACTCAGCTATAAAAAGGAATGCCCTTGAGTCAGTTCTAATGAGGTGGATGAACCTACAACATATTGAATGGAGTGAAGTAAATCAGAAAGAGAAAGACAAATACTGTATATTAACTCATATATATGGAATTTAGAAAGACAATACCAATGATCCTACATGTAGGGCAGCCAAGGAGACACAGATGTCAAGAAGAGACTTTGGACTCTCTGGGAGAAGGCGAGGGTGGGCTGGTTTGAGAGAGCAGCACTGAAACGTGATCACTGCCACATGTGAAGCAGATGACCGGTGCAAGCCTGATGCATGAAGCAGGCGCCCAAAGCTGGTGCTCAGGGACAACCCAGAGGGGGCGGTGGCAGGGAGGTAGGAGAAGGGTTCAGGACTTGGGGACACATGTGTACCTGTGGCTGAGTCAAGTCAATGTGTAGCAAAAGCCTTCACAATATTACAATTATTTACAATTAAAATGGATTAATTTAAAGAATAATAAAGAAATAGGGTGCTCAAGGTAGGGCTCGTTGAGAAAAACATCTGAGGGGAGGCTTGAAGAAGGCAAGGGAGTTGGTCATGCTGGGCTTTGAGGAAAGTGTTCTAAGAAGAAGAAACACCCGGTGCAAAGGCTCTAAATATGATTAAAATTGGGCATAACAGGCAATATCCTGAGAATTACCGTGAGGTGCCACAGGATGTCCAGGCAGGGACCACGGCATGTGTTCAGAAAGAAGTTCCTGAACAAAGGAATGATTCTCCCAGATCTATTAGCTGAGACTTGGCAGCACCCCTCCCACCCCACCCAGCTGAGCAGGCATGTCCCTAACAGGAACTCCGCTGTGGTAACAGTGATCTCACGTCCTGAAGACTCCACTTTCTTCCCTCAGCCTCTCCACTTGTGAATCTCTCCTGGGAAGCGTGCACATGAGCTGGGCCATGGAAGAGCCTCCCATCTTCTCTTGGATATATTCTACTACAACTCGCACACTGTAGGTGGAATTTTTTCAGCCAAGAATTTTTCTTAACATTGTTTAAAAAGTTGAAGCATTAACTGAATATAAAGAAATAAGCATAAAATCATTCAGCGAATTTCAATCTAGTCTTTGAGACTCGCGACTTTCCTGGAAACTGTCTGAGCCTATCCATTACCCTCTCTGTGCCAGGCTGCAACCTCGTACCTGATGCACTTAGCAGGTGGCATCTTAGTTGACTGGCCCAGGAGGCTATGTCCCTGCTAGACGGCTCAGCTCCTCAGGGTTAGGACAGTGTCTCTTTTGTCTTTGTGTCTCTCCCACAGAGCACAGAGGAGGAGGTGTTCACAACAGGAGGCTACATTGAACTGCATCGAATCTGAAACCCACATTCTGTGATCCTAGGAGTGTGACTTCACCTCTTTGGGTTGTCTCATGTGTAAAATGGGATTATAATACTATATTTTATTAGTTTTAAGATGTGCCCTTTATTCATCCTCATATCTCAAAAGTTAGGATGTATCCTACCATCAACGCCACCTTGTATCCCTAACTTAACGGACAGCATCTTTGCTTTCTTTGTGACACACACGTCCGTTTTACAGTGACAGTGAATTCAGCGAGATTCACTGAAACGTGGTAGGAACCATCTGTCAGTTGTGAGAACTGATGAATTAAGGATGAAAGGCCCTCCATAACAGTATATGCACATATATGCACATATTTATCACTATTGTGTTGTTATTTATCATGGGTTAGGTAGGGTCACCCTGCCTTTCTCTCTTCTTCCTGTACACATTTGCAAACCCCTGCGGTACTCTCTGCTCAATGACTGCAAAATGCTGACAGGCCAAATACTGTCCACAGCCTGACTTGCTCAGGAAGAGTTCTTTTCAGCAGTTCTGCTTAATTGAATGAAATGTCTACAGGGAATGTCCTGGCCTTGGCCAGTAGAGCAGGCATTTAGGGAAAGAAAAAGGAACTAACAATATACAGAAAATTAGTGTTTATACTTTTAGTATTTATAGATTCTGTGAATATTGTTAGAATCTTATTTCAACAGCACAAGCTTTTAACTTGAGCGCTGAAGTCTCCATGCTAGAGCATTTTCCATGCACTGTGTGCTAAGTTATTCATTCATTCATCAATTGAACACCTACTACACATCAGGCACCAGGATAGTGGAAAGTATTGGCCAGATCTGGGAGACTTCTCAGCTGCACCATCTGCTTGCTCTGTGGCTATAGTCGGGGCCCTTAAATTCTGTTTCTTATTGGGCGAAGACTAATTTCTGCCTGCCATGGACTGAACGTTTATGTCCCCAACAAAATGTGTAGGTTGAAAACTTACCCTCCAAAGTGGGTCCGTTGTGGGGTAATTAGAATTAGATATGGTCATAAGGGTGGATTAGCACCCTTAAAAGTCATGAGAGACTTTGCTTTTTCTTTCTTTCTCTACCATACAAGGATATGATGACAAATTAGCAAACTGAAACCCGGAAAAGGGCCTTCAACTGTGCTGGTGCCCTGATTTCAGACTTTCAGTCTCCTTTTCTCTGATGTTGATAAGTTTGTGCTTCTTTGTTGCAGCAGCTTGAACTGACTAAAGACACTGCCTATTAGATGCTGTTGGGTTGAAACGAGGTAACATATGTAAATCACCATACTACAATATGGTGTCTGGTGCAGAAAACTATAAGAATAGTATGTACTGGCACAGAAAACTATGTTACAACTCAACTTTTATGGGGTGAAGTACCATTTTTCATTTTTACTATCAATTTATCTATTTAACACTTATCTGGCTCTTCCTAAGTGACAGGCCTGGGGCTTGTGCTTCTATTGGAATTATGCAAGAGAGGCTGGAGTAGAGGTGTTTCCTGTGGCCAGAGTGTTGGGCGATGGCTTGCTTTTCCTAAAGCTTTTCTCATTCCATTTGGTAAAGCAATCAGAGAGTCCTGTGGAATTGCTCTAAAACAGTCAACACACACAACTTTTAGATTGCGATGCCATGCATTCATTCCAGCCACAGTTAATAAACACCTATTACGTGCCAGGCATTATACTAAGTACTGGGGTTTTAGTGGTGAACAAGTAAAACAAGGTGCTCGTATGAAACTGAGGAAAGACAGATGTGGAAGAAATAATCACCAGTATGATACATCTTAAAAAGCAGATGGACAAATAACCCATGAGAGTATTCAGTGGAGAGAAACAGCCTACTCCAGGGAGAATGGGTTAGCCAAGCTTCCAGGAGGAACTGTCTAACCTGAGAACTGAAGGATGGGCAGAGGTAGGCGGAGGGAACAGGCATCCAGGCGCTCCTGAGGAAAAAGAGCAGCAGAGAGCCTGAAGGAAGACAATGTCCTGGACGGCCCAAAACGAGACCAGAGAGCAAAGGAGAGGCTGGGACCCAGAGGGACCTTGTGCAACACACTTTCTCCTCTTCTAGGCATTGGGTGGCCATTAGAGAATTTAAAAGGATAGTGAGTTGATCAGATAGGCACTGGAAACATCTTTCTGGATGTAAAGTGGAAAGTGGGTTGGGCAGAAGCGCACTGGGCAAGCATGGATGCTGAGACCCTGGGAGCAGGCTAAGGGAGTAATCCAACGATGATGCCTTGACCAGGGTGGTGGCAATGGGGTGGGCAGGGGTTCCAGATGTTTACCTCGGCCAGAATCTGTCTGTCTGTCCATCTCGCTCACTGCAATCTACATGCAAAGTTTTATTACCAGAATAAAAAACTTTTTTTTTTCTTTCAAAGAAGGCTTCTGGAAACTTAATAATTAAACCTCTGACTGAAAACAGGGAGGCAAAATGGAACTCTGGCGTCTCTTCTACTTCAACTGCACAGCAGCCCAAAGGCCCCTAAGAAGAACCCAGGATTCCTTAAATCAGAGCATGAAAATCTTCAACCTAGTACATTATTCCCAAGCACTCTGAAGTGAAGAAATCTCTCTGTTCTTTTATTGATACTATGACACCCCCCAACTCACCTCCAATTCCCACAGAAGTTCATTTGTTTTCAAAATGGATACTTGATGAAAATTCTCCTTGGAGCATTTTGGGACAGGTGAGCAATGCCTCCCTGAAATAACTAGAGATACACCAGGGTGTTTCAAACTCTACTTGGAGAACTCTGCAGGATGGAACTGTGACCAGTTCTCTCAATGAGAGAGAACAAATCACACTACAGAATGCATTTCAACAGATATTTATTGCATGTGTTGTGAGAAGACCCTTTTCTGTTCTCAGAGGTTGTTTATATTGACAGGCAGAAAACAGTTCCTTTGAAGAAGAAAAATTTTCTTGTTAGAATGTCAACACTTTCTAAGAGAACAAGAGAAGGCTGTGGAGCACATCGAGTGGAGCGTGTGTATAGACTGAGAGGAATCTGACAGGTGGAGAAACAGTCCTTCTAATGAGAGGAGGAAGGAATGAGAAATTGCAGCTTGATACCATTTTTCACGTTAGCCAAGGCTGGGCTTGATAAAGAAGCCAATGGGGAGCCCTTTAGTTGGCTAATCATATCTGACTAAAGTGTATAAATTGGGCAGGAAAGCATGAGATGAACTTAGCCATGCTAGTTATTTTGAGCATAGTCAGCACCCAGTGGAAGGTAAGCTTGGATAATGCCAGGGAAGACATCTGGATGAGAAGCTAGAGGGGAGAACAAGGGAGGCTGCTAGACTGAGCCCTGGAGAGCGGCCCTTTGAGCCAGTGAGATCCACACTCTAATCATCAGCCCGTAATGTGAAACCATGATTATCCTTTCCCATCCCATGGTCCCATTTTTCAGTGATCATAATATTGCCTGGCAGAGAAGGCACTGGCACTCCACTCCAGTACTCTTGCCTGGAAAATCCCATGGACGGAGGAGCCTGGTAGGCTGCAGTCCATGGGGTTGCTAAGAGTCAGGCACGACTGAGCGACTTCACTTTCACTTTTTACTTTCATACATTGGAGAAGGAAACGGCAACCCACTCCAGTATTCTTGCCTGGAGAATCCCAGGACGGCAGAGCCTCGTGGCCTGCCATCTATGGGGCTGCATGGAGTCAGACACGACTGAAGTGACTTAGCAGCAGCAGCAGTTTTGTTGTTTAGCCAAGAAGTCATGTCTGACTCTTGCATCCCCGTGGACTGTAGTCTGCCAGGCTCCTCTGTCCCTGGGATTTCCAGGTAAGAATATTGGAGTATGTCGCCATCTCCTTTGCTGGGGAACTTTCCTGCACTGCAAATGGATTCTTTACCAGTGAGCCGTCAAGGAGTTTACTAAACACAGCAGTAGAAGCTGTACATTCTGTGGAGGACACCACGCGTTGCCCACTCTGAATGATAATGGATTGTTTGGATCTCATGCTTTGTAAGAACGCAAACTGTTCTTGATGATGCCAGGGGTTGAGCCACAGAGCAAAAGAAAAGGTCTTGTGACCTAAGCTCTTGGCAGTAACTTTTAAGGCTGGAATTTCATCTGTCTTTAGGAACTTCTCATCATCTCTGATTTTGGCAGGGGTATCTGATACAAGTGTCAAAGAAATACTAATCTCTAAGCTGTCCATCATAGCCACATATTTGGCGGGAGTACTTTTTGCCTTGAATCAAAGGTTGGAAATGATAACAAAGCCCATAAAAGTGGCTTACAGGTATTTCATCACTTAGATTTAGGCATTACAGCAACTGGCAGTGGAATAATTAGGCAAAATGAATGCCTGATACCCATCAAAATTGCCAAAAGAAAACAGGAATTGGGTTTTGAAGAAATGCCACACTGACGGGTAATTTGCGGTAGTAGGGAGCAAGATTGTGCTTTACAGATGGGTGAGCATCCTAAGGGAACCAACTTGTTGTGAAGTTAATCAAGGTAGACTGTTTGGCAAGAAAGAGGTTCATTGCTGAGGACAGATTTAGATCCATTCTGGCAGGAAGGAATATCCACAAGGGGCCATTTTCAAATCCATTTAATCAGTTAGGGAAGATGGAGTTACTGACATCGAGCGGGGAAAGGATATGAAATTTATAAAGTAGGCAAAGAAATATGTATTTGAGGGAAGCAGTTTATTTGATGATCCACAGAGATATGGGCTTTTGTAATTTCATGGTAGACTCACAAAGTTCACGATTTCTCTAAATTGGCTCTAGAGGCAGTCCCTTACTTAGACCCGTCTCCCACAGGGATTTCTTGTCTCCCTGCCCTTGCTCCTCTCCTTCCCTCCCTTTCCTCAGTCCTTTGGTTGTTTTCAAAATCTGATACATTTGATACTTTTGTGGCTTTAAGCCAGTAATGTTGTTTTGATAAAACTGTTACAGGTTTAAATTGTCTTAATTTCATTGTTGTCTTCAGTCAGTCTTTTCTGACATATGACATGAAAATACCAGTTATACATTCTTTTTTTCCAGGTAATGATGCCTCAGTCTATCTATATCTGCTAGCGTGGGTTCAAAAGGAAGAGGAAACAAGGAGAGAAACTCACAGTTATTGAGCACCTGCGATTGCCTGGACATTAGAGCAGGTGCTTTACACATGTTGGCATTAAATAAGAGCATTGTGAATTAGTTATTAATCTCTCCATTTTACAAACGGAAAAAAATAACATTCAGGGATATCAAGTAATTTGACCACGGTTAACTGGTAGGCAAGTGGAAGACCTAGGAACGGAACCTAGATTTGCCTCTCATGTTGGGACTGCCCACTGTGTGTCTGCCTCTGAGGGGGCATCTTCTCTCCGAGAGAAAGATCACATCCTTTGAGCTCTGGGCAGGACTGATTAACTGTAGCACCTACTTTGATGTTAACATCCATTGGTTCAACTTACATGAGTTAACCACATACTACTGGGCTGGTCAAGAAGTTTGTTCCAGTTTTTCTGTTATGTGTTATGGAAAAACCTGAATGAGCTAACCCAATGCATGTAAAAAAAACCAGTGCTAGATGCTGTGTGTCTGTGATCCCTTCCTTCAGTGAGATTCTAGCTAGTGTGAGAAATAGTTCAGTGAACAAATAATTACAAGACAAGGTACAATGTAAAAGGCACAAAAAAGGATGACAAACAACATGCTACTGAATAGATTGAAGAAGGATTAACATTAACTCCAATGACCAGACAAGGCTTCATGGAAATGGTGGTGTTTGCAGCTGGCCTTGAAGAATGCATATGATTTGGCTAAAGAAAGATGAAAGTAAAGAACACTAGAGGCCGAGGATACAGAATGAACAAGAGCATAAGTTATAGAAGAATGGTTTAGATATAGAGAATTATCCACTGTCCAGAACCTCTGGAGGTTAGTGAGTTTGCTTGGGTGTGTGGTGGGAAATGAGGCTGGAAAAGTAGATGGAGGACAGTGTACAGAGGAATTTGAAATGCTCAATGAGGAGGCGAGGTGTCACTCTGTATGCAGAGAGCCTTCATCTCAGTCTCACAACCCTGTTGTGTGTATGAGTGGACTCCAGGGCAACAGTAGCCATTTATTCTTCTATGAATAGATTCAGTGAGTGATTTTTGCTTTGGATATGGTAAGTTAGTAGAGAAATCAAGCAGTGGTTGGAAATGAGAATTTATACTTATAAGCAAGTCAAGTCTAGAGACAGATTTTAAGTTGTTAGTCCAGAGTTGATCACTGAATCCATGTTTGGCCCTCTACTCCTCTCTCTCAAATTGATAGAGAAGCCCAAATTTTAGCCAAGTACACTGCTATATAGCTAAAAGACAATGCTTCTCGTTATTTCCTTGCATTTGGCCAAATCCATGAAACTATGATCCAGTACACAAAAGGTAACCAGTACGGGTATATGGTACTTCTGGGAAATCTACTTAAAAGGAACAGATCATATTCTTCTACCTTTCCTGGTTTTAGCAATGCAGATGTGATGGCTGGTGCTCAAGCTGCCAGACTGGACATTGAGGACAAGGATCTAACCCTAGAAATGGCAGACCAGTATGCTGGAAGGAGTTTGCAGGTTCCTGAAAAATCTGTGGACTGCCACAAGAGCCCTGAACAGCTTATTGTGATGCTTTATATATACATGACATAGAAACCAACTTCTTGTTGAAGTCACTGGTATTTTTCTTTTTGCTTTTTATAGATAGTCAAACAACCATTTTTGATATGGTGGTTGAATCACTCAATCATGTCTGACTCTTCACAGCCCTAGCCCACCAGGCTCCTCTGCCCATAGAATTTTCTAAGCAAGAATACTGGAGTGGGTTGCCATTTCCTCCTCCAGGGGATCCTCCTGACCCAGGGATCAAACTGGCATCTCCTGTGGCTCCTGTATTTCAGGCAGATTCTTTACCACTAAATGAGAGTAGAAGAAACTGCCATGTGAGAGTGTAATAGGAGAGATGAGAAGGCTGAGGCCTGACTCTTGGAGAGCAGCTATATTTGAAGAAGTTCAAGAGCCTGTAGAATTGAGATTCAAGGCCAGATTAAAGTTGAAAAGTGTATGTGAGTTCATGTGTGCGTGTGTGTGTTGGGGGGTGGGGGTGGGGGTTGAGAATTGGTGGTGGAAGTTCTACCCAGTCTGTTTCCAGAAACAAAAAACAAAGTACTGATGGTGGAGCCACTAAAAACGTCCAAGAGTTTATAACTCTAAGAGTTTTATAGTTTCTGGTCTTACATTTAGGTCTTTAATCCATTTTCAGTTTATCTTTGTGTATAGTGTTAGAAAGTGTTCTAATTTCATTCTTTTACATGAAACTGTCCAGTTTTCCCAGCACCATTTATTGAAGAGGCTTTCTTTGTCCCAGTGTATATTCTTGCTTGCTTTGTCAAAAATAAGGTACCTATAGGTGCATGGGTTAATTTCTGGGCTTTCTATCCTGTTCCATTGGTCTATATTTCTGTTTTTGTGCCAGTACCATACTGTCTTGATGACTATAGCTTTGTCATATAATCTGAAGTCAGAAAGGTTGATTCTTCCAGCTCCATTCTTCTTTTTCAAGACTGCTTTGGCTATCTGGGGCCTTCTGTGTTTCCATATGAATTGTGAAATTTTTTGTTCTAGTTCTGTGAAATATGCCATCAGTAATTTGATAGGGATCACATTGAATCCGTAGATTGTATTTGGAAGTATAGTCATTTTCACAATATTGATTCTTTCTACCCAGGAACATGGACTATCTCTCCATCCGTTTATGTCATCTTTGATTTCTTTCATTTGTGTCTTATAATTTTCTGTGTACAGTTCTTTTGTCTCCTTAGGTAAGTTTATTCCTAGATATTTAATTCTTTTTGTTGCAATGGTGAATGGAACTGATTCCTTAATTTCTCTTTCTGATTTTTCATTGTTAGTATATAGAAATGCAAGTGATTTCTGTGTATTGATTTTGTATCCTGCAACTTTGCTAAATTCACTGATTAGCTCTAGTAATTTTCTGTTAGTATTTTTAAGGTTTTCTAAGTACAGTATCTGTCTGTACATAGATGGCTGGCTGGGAGACCTTACAAATAGCTGTGAAAAGAAGAGAAGTGAAAAGCAAAGGAGAAAAGGAAACATATAAGCATCTGAATGCAGAGTTCCAAACAATAGCAAGGAGAGATAAGAAAGCCTTCCTCAGTGATCAATGCAAAGAAATAGAGGAAAACAACAGAATGGGAAGGACTAGAGATCTCTTCAAGAAAATTAGAGATAGCAAGGGAACATTTCACGCAAAGATGGGCTCAATAAAAGACAGAAATGGTATTGATTTGACAGAAGCAGAAGATATTAAGAAGAGGTGGCAAGAACACAAAGAAGAACTGTACAAGAAAGAGCTTCACGACCAAGATAATCACAATTGTGTGATCACTCACCTAGAACCAGACATCCTGGAATGTAAAGTAAAGTAGGCCTTAGAAAGCATTGCTACGAACAAAGCTAGTGGAGGTGATGGAATTCCAGTTGAGCTACTTCAGATCCTGAAAGATGATGCTGTGAAAGTGCTGCACTCAATATGCCAGCAAATTTGGAAAACTCAGCAGTGGCCACAGGACTGAAAAAGGTCAGTTTTCATTCCAATCCCAAAGAAAGGCAATGCCAAAGAATGCTGAAACTACCACACACTTGCACTCATCTCACACGCTAGTGAAGTAATGCTCAAAATTCTCCAAGCCAGGCTTCAGCAATACGTGAACTGTGAACTTCCTGATGTTCAAGCTGGTTTTAGAAAAGGCAGAGGAACCAGAGATCAAATTGCCAACATCTGCTGGATCATGGAAAAAGCAAGAGAGTTCCAGAAAAACATCTATTTCTGCTTTATTGACTATGCCAAAGCCTTTGACTGTGTGGATCACAATAAACTGTGGAAAATTCTTCAAGAGATAGGCATACCAGACCACCTGACCTGCCTCTTGAGAAATCTATATGCAGGTCAGGAAGCAACAGTTAGAACTGGACATGGAACAACAGACTGGTTCCAAATAGGAAAAGGGGGATGTCAAGGCTGTATATTATTACTCTGCTTATTTAACTTCTATGCAGAGTACATCATGAGAAATGCTGGGCTGCGAGAAGCACGAGCTGGAATCAAGATTGTAAAGAGAAATATCAATAACCTCAGATATGCAGATGACACCACCCTTAGGGCAGGAAGTGAAGAGGAACTAAAAAGCCTCTTGATGAAAGTGAAAGAGAAGAGTAAAAAAGTTGGCTTAAAGCTCAACATTCAGAAAATGAAGATCATGGCATCTGGTCCCATCACTTCATGGGAAATAGATGGGGAAACAGTGGAAACAGTATCAGACTTTATTTTTTTGGGCTCCAAAATCACTGCAGATGGTGACTGCAGCCATGAAATTAAAAGACACTTAGTCCTTGGAAGGAAAGTTATGACCAATATAGATAGCATATTCAAAAGCAGAGACATTACTTTGCCAACAAAGATCTGCCTAGTCAAGGCTATGGTTTTTCCTGTGGTCATGTATGGATGTGAGGGTTGGACTGTGAAGAAAGCTGAGCGCTGAAGAATTGATGCTTTTGAAGTGTGGTGTTGGAGAAGACTCTTGAGAGTCCCTTGGACTGCAAGGAGATTCAACCAGTCCATTCTGAAGATCAGTCTTGGGATTTTTTTGGAAAGACTGATGCTAAAGCTGAAACTCCAATACTTTGGCCACCTCATGCAGAGTTGACTCATTGGAAAATGCTGGGAGGGATTGGGGGCAGGAGAAGGGGATGACAGAGGATGAGATGGCTAGATGGCATCACCGACTTGATGGACATTAATTTGAGTTAACTCTGGGAGTTGTGATGGACAGGGAGGCCTGGCGTGCTGTTATTCATGGGGGTCACAAAGAGTTGGACACGACTGAGTGACTGAAATGAACTGAACCGACTGATGTACAGTATTATGTTATCTGCAAACAGTAAGAGTTTTACTTCTGCTTTTCTCATCTGAATTTCTTTTATTTCTTTTTCTTCTCTGATTGTTGTAGCTAGGACTTCTAGAACTATGTCAAATAACAGTGGTGAAAGTGGACACCCTGTCTTGTTCCTGATCTTAGAGGGAATGCTTTCAGTTTCTCACCTTTGAGAATAATGTTTGCTGTAGGCTTATCATATATGGCCTCTATTTTGAGGTAGGTTCCTTCTATGCCCATTTTTGGAAGAGTTTTTAACAATAAATGGGTGCTGAATTTTGTCAAAGGCTTTTTCTGCATCTATTGACATTATCATACGGTTTTTATCTTTCAATTTGTTAATATGCTGTATCACACTGATTGATTTGCATATACTGGAGAATCCTTGCATCCCTGGAATAAAACCAAGTTGATCATGGTATATGAGCTTTTTGATTCAATCATTCTTTCACTCTGCATTTTGCATCATAAATGAATGCCCCTTCTCTGTTTCTGTAAAGGCTGGATGAAGTCCCAAGCCTGCCTGTTGGTGACTGCAAAGGGCGAATGTTGAAGTGGCCCTGCCCCCATCCCCTGCACTCTATCTGTGCGTCCCACAGACCTCCAGCTCCAAGCTAGCAGTCATTTGTTAGGAGACTTTACCAGGTTCTGCAGATAAAAGGTAATTATGATTTTCCTCAAAGATTATAAAAACCTTTTATTTATACTGTAGCTTAGGGATAAGGGTTTCCCAGATGTTCACGTCTGTTTCTTAGTTATTATTTTCAGGAACAATACACAGTGCTGACAAGTTGGTGACAAAGCAACTTCATATATTCAGTCCTCATGGTAACTCCATGGAATAAGCAGTTTTATTCTCTGATTTAGAATGAGACCCAGAGAAGATGATGAAAATAAGGTGGATGATGAAGATGATAATAATAATATAAATAGCTGTCATTTACTGAATCACTACCAAGGACAATGCAGAGTGTTAGGAACGTAACTTTTTAGTATGTATTTGGTGTTGGCTGCACTGGGGCTTTGTTGTTGCGCTCTGGCTTTCTCTAGTTGCTGTGAGTGAGGACTGCTCTCTGACTCGGTGGTCAGGCTTCTCACTGTGGTGGCTCCTCTTGCTGCAGAGCATGGGCTTTAGGGCGCTCCGGCTTCGGTAGCTGCAGCGGCAGGCTCAGCATTCGTGGCGCACAGGTCTCGGGCACAGGCTCAGAAGTGGCGCGTGGGCTTAACTGCTCCATGGCATGTGCAGTCTTCTCAGACCAGGGATGGAACCCGTGTCCTCTGCCTTTCAGATGGATTCTTATTGACTGCGTCACCAGGGAAGTCCAGGAATATAATTTTTTTTAACATTCACAACAATTCTGCAAAGATGGATTTCGTAGATCCATTTTATAGATAATAAAATTGAGCTTCTAAGAGTTGAAGTGAGTTAAAGGTCACACACTAGTAACTGGTGGAGTTAATACTCTAACATCTTCTGGATGCAAACCCATGGGCCTCTCCGCTACCCCACAGTGAAATGGCACCAGGGAGCATAGATGGTTTCCTGAGACTTACCCCTTGCCAGCATTTTTCTACACATAAACATCACCGTTGATCTGTAATGCCCCAGAAAACTGTCACTTACCCTCCTCTGCCTTGGGAAATTGTTAGATGGTGAAGATACTAATATACTTGGTGCACTGAGATTGCTCAAAGAGGCCTGAGCTAGAAACACAAGGCCCCAACTAGTGATGACTTACGGAGGCTTTCCTTTGAATAATGAGAGAAATGTGTAAATGGCAGGGCAAATAATGGGGTTTAATTAGTTCGTTTTTATTATTATGCAATGGAATTATTTTACATGGTTTCTATGCAGATGGATGCACAATTTAATGTGCACCCATTTCAAAATGTGCTTTCAGTGTATTGGGAGAATAAAGAAGGAAAACAAGAAAACCATCTGGTGAGGTTTAAGTAGGTTTTTCCTTTTCTCCAAAAACTTTGATGTTCTTTCATGTTGCTTTTTACTCTAATTAGAAATCAAAGATAACTAACATGGGCCAAAAGCGTATAGCAGACTCCAGTTCTTCACATTTCTTGTGCATCTTATTAATTAATCCACATTCGGCCTGTAGGATCCCATGAATGAGTCATTTCCTGCACACAGGGAGTTGGCAGTACTACTTTTTCCTCAGTTCTTTACTACTGGGTTTAACTTTGGAACTTTTAAATCAGATGGTCTTTGATCATGCCCCTCACTGAAGCTGTGAAAGGTATTTTATTTATTTATGTTTTTAATAATTTTATCTATTTATTTTTGGATGTGCTGGAGCTCTGTTGCCGCAAGGGGTTTTCTCTGGTTGCAGCGAGCAGGGGCTACTCTCTAGTTGCGGTGCACGGGCTTCTCATTGCAGCAGCTTCTCTTGTTGCAGAGCATAGGCTCTAGGGCTTGTGGGCTCAGTAGTTGTGGTACCCCAGCTCTTAGAGCACAGGCTCAGTAGCTGTGGCACATGGGCTTTGCTGCTCTGGGTCATATGGGATCTTCTCAGACCAGGAATCGAACCTGTGTTTCCTGCATTGGCAGGTGGATTCTTTACCACTGAGTCATCATGGAAGCCTCCATGAAAGGTTTTTTAAATAAAACTAAAAGGAGTTCAGGATGATTGTGATGTAGGTTCTTAATAAAGAAAAGCCATTTAAAGTGGTAACACAGCACTAAGCGAGGATTTTGAAAGTTCACGCTTCATCTTACCTGCTCTCTGTATTCTGAGAGTTGTGGAAGAAATTCTAAAATATGACCTTCTGTAAAATATGATGAGGAGGCTAGAGGGTAAGAAGCATATTAAGATATACCTTTTTTTTTTTTTAAAAAGAAACTATCGTGAGATGGGCTCTCTGCGAAGCAGTTCATAGACATTATTTGAATTCTCACAAGAACCCTACAAGGGAGCAGGTTTTTATTATTATCCTGGCTTGGTAGAGCGGAAATTAAAGTCTGGAGAGGCTGTCCATTTTCAGTTAAAACTCATCTGATCAAAAAATGAGAGCTTATTGTACAGAACCACTGTGATGATGAAATGAGATAGTACTCGGCACAGTGTAGGGCTGTTGTTGAAATGAATACTCATTTTAACACAAGGCCCCAACTAGTGATGACTTACGGAGGCTTTCCTTTGAATAATGAGAGAAATGTGTAAATGGCAGGGCAAATAATGGGGTTTAATTAGTTCGTTTTTATTATTATGCCAATGGAATTATTTTACATGGTTTCTATGCAGATGGATGCACAATTTAATGTGCACCCATTTCAAAATGTGCTTTCAGTGTATTGGGAGAATAAAGAAGGAAAACAAGAAAACCATCTGGTGAGGTTTAAGTAGGTTTTTCCTTTTCTCCAAAAACTTTGATGTTCTTTCATGTTGCTTTTTACTCTAATTAGAAATCAAAGATAACTAACATGGGCCAAAAGCGTATAGCAGACTCCAGTTCTTCACATTTCTTGTGCATCTTATTAATTAATCCACATTCGGCCTGTAGGATCCCATGAATGAGTCATTTCCTGCACACAGGGAGTTGGCAGTACTACTTTTTCCTCAGTTCTTTACTACTGGGTTTAACTTTGGAACTTTTAAATCAGATGGTCTTTGATCATGCCCCTCACTGAAGCTGTGAAAGGTATTTTATTTATTTATGTTTTTAATAATTTTATCTATTTATTTTTGGATGTGCTGGAGCTCTGTTGCCGCAAGGGGTTTTCTCTGGTTGCAGCGAGCAGGGGCTACTCTCTAGTTGCGGTGCACGGGCTTCTCATTGCAGCAGCTTCTCTTGTTGCAGAGCATAGGCTCTAGGGCTTGTGGGCTCAGTAGTTGTGGTACCCCAGCTCTTAGAGCACAGGCTCAGTAGCTGTGGCACATGGGCTTTGCTGCTCTGGGTCATATGGGATCTTCTCAGACCAGGAATCGAACCTGTGTTTCCTGCATTGGCAGGTGGATTCTTTACCACTGAGTCATCATGGAAGCCTCCATGAAAGGTTTTTTAAATAAAACTAAAAGGAGTTCAGGATGATTGTGATGTAGGTTCTTAATAAAGAAAAGCCATTTAAAGTGGTAACACAGCACTAAGCGAGGATTTTGAAAGTTCACGCTTCATCTTACCTGCTCTCTGTATTCTGAGAGTTGTGGAAGAAATTCTAAAATATGACCTTCTGTAAAATATGATGAGGAGGCTAGAGGGTAAGAAGCATATTAAGATATACCTTTTTTTTTTTTTTAAAAAGAAACTATTGTGAGATGGGCTCTCTGCGAAGCAGTTCATAGACATTATTTGAATTCTCACAAGAACCCTACAAGGGAGCAGGTTTTTATTATTATCCTGGCTTGGTAGAGCGGAAATTAAAGTCTGGAGAGGCTGTCCATTTTCAGTTAAAACTCATCTGATCAAAAAATGAGAGCTTATTGTACAGAACCACTGTGATGATGAAATGAGATAGTACTCGGCACAGTGTAGGGCTGTTGTTGAAATGAATACTCATTTTATCTTGACACCTCCTTACAATATTAGTCTCAAGCATGGCACCATCTCCGAGCATTCGGGTTCTTGAAATACTCCTGTCTGAATGAAAACTGACAGTGACATGATTCACTGTTTTGATTTAATTTATCAGGCAGCCGATATTTGGTCTGTTGGCCAGAATTTGTTGGTTGCTCACCATGGGCCAGTTCCAGCATATTCTTGGAAACTGCTTGAAAGTTAGTAAGATGATCGTAGTTATGTCCATGTTTGGGGGGTTTCTGTGCTATAATCATTGGCAGATATGTCTATTTTAGGTAGTGTAATCTTAAAGTGTATGATTGCCCACTTGTGACAGGATGAGGTGTTAGTTTCTGATTCTCTTTTTAACTTCTACTCAGCCATTTATTTCAGCAAAACATGAAATTCAAGAGCTGAAAACTGTAAATATTCACCAAGTGTCCTGAGACACCGTAGGCAGGAGTAAGGCAGAACGCCCTGGAATGGGGTTCAGATGCCCTTGATCAGTCACAGCTCTCTTGCTGATCACCTGCCCGGCTGTGCTCAAGCCACTCCTCCCCTGGCTGCTTCTCAAGATCGTCACGCGTAAGCTGAGGGCACTGCACTCTGGGAGCCAAGTTCCCCTTTCTCTTTAACCTGAGAATAGGAGGCAGAACCCCCTGGGGATTCTGCTGTTTGTCAGGTAATGTTAGGGCCAGAAAGAAAGAAGCCTGAACCTTACTGAGGTACCTAACCTCTCACCACTGATAAAAAATTTTAAGTGATATAAAGTAAAAGACTGTTCGCATTGATTATTAGTGGGTTATCTACTTGTTTTGAGAGAACAATTTTCTGTCCACAGGAATTAAATAAAATAGCTCCATCTCTCATAATGTCTCATAATGTCTCCCTTTCTATATCATCATCATTGTGAGTAGCCAAGACAGAAAGGTAATTGGCCACAAACACAGGATCACTTTGTTTCTGAACTGACTGGATCATGGAAAGGGACTTGAATCAATATTTCTCAGTCATAGTCTACAAGGAATTTCATTTCAAGTTGCCTTTGCTCTTTGTACAAACTCTAACCCAAGGACTTACTTAATTGTATCATAATTGCTTAGTCGTGTCTGACTCTTTGCAGCTCCATGGACTGTAGCCCACCAGGTTCCTTTATCCATGGGGATTCTTCAAGGCAAGAATACTGGAGTGGGCAGCCATTCCCTTCTCCAGGGGCTCTTTTCACCTAGGGATACAACCCACGTCTTCTGCATTGCAGGTGAATTCTTTACCGTCTGAGCCACCAGGGAATTGTGAATTATTGATCTCCCCTACTGACCTGGGAGCTCCTTGAGGTCAGGGACCCATATTAATGACTAACACAGTCTCTGGCACAGACCACTTGCTATACAATAACTAAATTAACCATTTTAAACTATGATTTGACCTTGAGACTACAAACCCTTAGGTCACCTTCAGTCGTTGATATAAGAGTACAATACTGCTGAGGAATCAGTTCATATTGTAATCTGAAGTCTTCAGAAGCATTGTAGCTGCATCCTTAACTCTCTTAACCTCTCACATTGGTTACTCAGCAAGTGAACAAAAACATTACATTGCCTCTTCGCCCTGCCTCACTGCCTTCAGAGTTAACAGAAAACACTGATTTGCATCCAGAAAACTGAGAAGGAAAAAAAGGCAGAGAGTATCAGGTAACAGGGTCTTTATTAAGTCCTTGTGCGATTTTAAATCTTCAGTAGTTTAGGTAGAGAACATGATAGATACAACCTATAAATCAGATTTATAGCAAACTGAATTTTCTCAGAAGTGGTAGAAATCTCCGTTCACCGCAGAGTACACAGTGCAACATTTCTCGGAGTGTGTTCTGTCATGGAATAACTATTTACATGCCTGATTAAACAATGTTTGCTTACTCCTGGGCCCTTCAGAGCCATTAATATAATCATTTGCATTGTGAATCTATAAGAAGGGTAAATAATATGCAATTGTTTCACAAACATTTGCGATATATGATTCGGAAGAGTACATGTTAGAAAACACTCAGTTCAGTTCAGTTCAGTCGCTCAGTCGTGTCCGACTCTTTGCAACCCCATGAACCGCAGCACGCCAGGCCTCCCTGTCCATCACCAACTCCCGGAGTTCACTCAGATTCACATCCATCGAGTCGGTGATGCCACCAGCCATCTCATTCTCTGTCGTCCCCTTCTCCTCCTGCCCCCAATCCCTCCCAGCATTAGGGTCTTTTCCAGTGAGTCAACTCTTCGCATGAGGTGGCCCAAGTATTGAGTTTCAGCTTTAGCATCAGTCCTTCCAATGAACACCCAGGACTGATCTCCTTTAGGATGGACTGGTTGGATTTCCTTACAGTCCAAGGGACTCTCAAGAGTCTTCTCCAACACTACAGTTCAAAGTCTGGTTTAGTTCAAATTGGACATTTCATAGACAGGAGTACTACTGACTGGTTTATCAAGTGAGAAGACTTTTTCAGGGATATTCAGTTTAGTTAGTGTAAAGCAGGAGTGGATTTCAAGCAGTCCGGTTCCAGAAGAGTAGAACCTGTTTCCACCAGGCCATGATGCATGCCTCTACTAGCCAATGAGAGGGCTCTCTGCAGTAGCAACACCCTCTCTTCTGTCTCATGAAGCCTCATTTATTGCTCAGTACTTAATGGTATCTTTAGTGCTGCTGGTTACAACCTAAAATGACTTTCCTAGAAATATAATATTGCAGAGGAAGAGTATACAAGAGAAGTGAGGCTTAAAATTCACCTTTTGGGTATTATATAATAACTTAGGGCTACCTGCTTAGCTATTGGAACAGAAACATCTGGCAAAAAAGAAAAAAACAAAACAAACAAACAAAACCCTATAGATACAATGATGAGAAGACTGGGCATAGAGGAATGGGGTCATTTTCCAAACAGTCAGCAGGTTTTTGTCTATGAGTGACTGTCCGGACGTCTAAGCCCCAGCTGACCGCTCAAGTCCTCTCCTTTCTGCCCATCTAATCCCAATCACATTCTTCAAAGAATCAATTCATGTCTGATTTTTTTTTTTCTACTGGGTGTTTTCTGACAATTTCATTCCTGTCCCTCCATCCTCCATATTTCTTACTGATCTCAACTGGCTGAACTTCCATGTGATGTTACTGGAAAAGCTAAGCTTTTCTTAAGTTCTAGCTCTGTCTACACTTAACCATCTAAAGAATCTCACAGTGTTCCTATGAAAAGCTACTAACACACACACACACACACACACACACACGTACACACACACAAATATGGTACTTAACACAGTGCATGGTACGAAGGTATTATTTTTCTCCTTAACTGCTTGTACATTAGACCAATCTACCCAGCTAGACTAAATGTCAAGAATGCTAAGGGCAGAGGATATAATCCTACATTTTTTCTCTTTCTGTTTTATTCTCCACAATGCTAGGAATTCTTTCATCAAAAACAACCTGTTAAATGCCTCCTAGTAACTGGTGAAATCTCATAGTATGCACGGACACTTCATTTTATCTTACAGTGAGGCTTAATTAGAGGACATGAGATGCAGTATGCAGAGTTCTGGGAGCAGTGCCTACGTAGCTAGTAAGTGCCACTGTCACCACTATAAGGTCCATTTGTTTCAGTGCTGTGCCAAAACTTGGGCAGGGTTATTTACCTTACCCTGACTCTATCTCAAGGGCTAGTGATTTCAGCCCAGGAACAGCAAATCCATTTGAAAACAATTACCTTCTAAAGATGGAAACAGGGCGACATAAACAGGAAGAAGCCATCTAACTCTCAAGCTCTGGGTGACTCACTGTGAGTCTGGAGTCAACAGGTATGACACAATCAATATGTCCCATCTCAGAAGGGGGGTGCGAGGATGAGTCACGTCTAAGTGCATTCCAAAGTAGAAGATTTAGTAACTCAGCTTTACCAAGTCATAGATTTTCTTTGTAGCGACCTCAGGGACTTAAAGCTAAAGTTTTTTCACAAAAGTCCTTTTTACCCTTCTGTTAGAGGCCACTTTTTCTGCTCTTTCAGAAGCAGCGACAGAGTGGGGGAAAAAAAAAAAAAAGGTTAGGGGAAGAGTTGAAAGACTGGGAACCTGATTTTGTCTTCACTATGTATTAATGGGAAGATTTTGGCCTTTCTGAATCATGATTTTCTCAACTATAAATGTTATTTCCTCCAAAGAACATGAAGTGTCTTCTATGTGCTAAGCATTCAGTGTTTTAGGTGCTAGGGTGCTGAGCATAAAAGAATAAGTAAGGCAGAGCCTAATGTAATGGGGAAGAAAAAAGAAAACAGAATTGGAGGACTTGCGAGGTTTTAAGCAGATACACTGCTTCTATCACAATCTTCCTTTCATGTTTCCTTTATTTATTAATGAAAAAAACAACAACAGAAAGTTAAATTCCTTGTCATTGTCACAGAAAAATAATGCTGGTTTTTACAGTATTCCAGGCTCAAGCGTGATCATCAGACTCATTCAAAAGATCTGAAATGCAGGTTTGTCTATTCTTGAGCAGTAATATGCCTAAAAAGTTATTGATAAATTCTACTTAATCTATTTTAAGTAAAGTAAAACAGGCTGCTATTGAAAGATTTCTATTCCCTGCTTTTAATTTTGAATTTGCTTTGCTTAAAGAATGGGGTACATCTAAATTCTTGAGACTGTCTCTGAAAACCATTACAAATCACAGTGTTATTTCTTTCTGACATTTTTTGTCAGAAAACTCACATGGGGTGTGAGGAGTACCTGGCAGGTGAAGAGTGTGGAGGAGCAGAAAGAGTATGGATTAGGCGTCAGAATACAAATCTAAACAAGGGTGGACACCTTACTGTGTGCTTGCTATATGTGAGGTCTTTTACATATATTACCTCGTTTTATCCCTTTAATTGTTTTTATTCCTATTTTACACGAGGAAATTGAGGATCAGAGTGGTGAAGTGACTTCACGAGTCACACAATAAGAGACACTGGATGAGATGTTGATCTTGGATGCAAACTCTGGTATATTATGATTTTTTTCCAGGACATGATGCAATGTTAAGGGCAGAGAGGGTAAAATCCAGGGATACTTCTTTTATCCAGGCAGCAGAGAGGGGAGGATAGAGATTTCGTGTGAATAGAAGGCACATCACTGAAAAGGAGAAAATATTGCCTAGAGAGAGGGCTGGTATAACAAACCGGGATGTGAGGAAGACCTCTGCTAAAGTGCAGGTCACATGGAAGGATGTGGCCAAGCCACTCGGAGAAATTCATCTTGTCTGAAAATTTTTTTCAAGCTGCAGGAAAGCAGGGCCATCTGTTTTAACAGGACAGCTCTGTGGGAACAGCTTCACAAGGATATGTTAAATAAGATTCAGACTTTCAAACCACGTGCCCCTGTGAAAGCTGAGGCTAGCCTGAGCTTATTATCCCCTATCTGTGAAAAAGAAGCTAAATCTATGGATGGTCATTTCATGTAGACTTTTATTTGGGAGGGGTGGGAGGAGGGCTCAAGACACTTAGCACAGTGTCTAGAACACAATAATTGCTTAATAGCTACTTGCTACTATTATTCTAAAGACCTGTAACTGTCACCCACACTTGACATGGGTCCCACCCGTCCAGCTTCTTAACCTACACCACCCCAAAGCCACAAGCTAATTACAGAACTCTACTGGGACCAAGAGAAGTACACAAGTAAAACCCCCAGATAACACAGTTTATTAACCTACAAAATGGTGATGGAATTTCCTATTAATTCCCAAGATGGATCTAACAAGATAATATAAACACTCTGCAAACTGCAAATGGCTATCAAAATGTGAAGGAATTCATATTTTATACAAATAACAGAAATACTGTTATTACTAATACTCCTTACTGCTATTTTTTATTTTTTAAATTATGAATATATGATAACACATTGACAGGAGACTTGGAAATACAGAACAGAGTTACATATAGTTTCCATTACATATTACAATTGTTTTTTTCAAGTAGATAAATTAAGATTTTTAGTTGGGAGTTTCAATATCAAATTCTCAGAAATTAACAGAATGGATGTACAGAGACATAGAAGAATATAGTAGACTTGAAAAGCATTATAAACCAATTCATGTAATTAAGATTTGTACAAATCAAGGAGATCCAACCAGTCCATTCTGAAGGAGATCAGCCGTGGGATTTCTTTGGAGGGAATGATGCTAAAGCTGAAACTCCAGTACTTTGGCCACCTCATGCCAAGAGTTGACTCATTGGAAAAGACTCTGATGCTGGGAAGGACTGGGGGCAGGAGGAGAAAGGGACAACAGAGGATGAGATGACTAGATGGCATCATGGACCCGATGGACGTGAGTCTGAGGGAACTCCGGAGATGGTGATGAACAGGGAGGCCTGGCGTTCTGCGATTCATGGGGTCACGAAGAGTCAGACACGACTGAGTGACTGAACTGAATTGAACTGAACTAATGAAGAACACCTCAACTGAGGTGAACAGAAAAAGAATCTTTATACAAATATTTCATTCTGTTGTTGCTTAGTTGCTATGTGTCTGACCCTTTTGCCACCCCATGGACTGTAGCTTGCCAGGCTCCTCTGTCCAAGGAATTTCCCAGGCAAGGATACTGGTGTTGGTTGCCATTTCCTTCTCCAGGGGATCTTCCCAACCAAGGGATTGAATCTGCATCTCCTGCAGGCATATTCTTTACCACTGAGCCACCAGGAAAGCCCGTTTCACACTGTACTTCAACTTAAATAAAAATGAATTCAATATAATAAAAGCTGAGAGATTATATTAATATGATAGAATGATAGAGTGAGAGGTAAAATGAAACTACAGACCCAGGGAAATAAAAAGAGTAACAAAATATATCATTAGAAAATAATAAATTAGAGTTGGCAAGGAACTAAGTGTACATGTGACAACAAAAACAAAAAAAAAAATATTAGGTAAATGAACAATTGGAACTTGATATGATTAGGAAAAAAAGAAAAAGCGGAATTCCCTGGTGGTACAGAGGATAGGAATCTGCCTGCCCATGCAGGGAACATGAGTTCGATCCCTAGTCCAGGACGATTCCATATGACATAGAGCAAGTAAGCCCGTGCTCCAAAACAGCTGAGCCAGTACTCTACAGCCCATGAGCCATAACGACTGAAGCTCTCATGCCCTACAGCCGTGTTCTACAACAAGAGAGGCCACAGCAAAGAGAACCCCACACACTGGAACTAGAGTAGCCCCTACTCACTACAACTAGAGAAAGTTCACACACAGCAATGAAGAGACCCAGCTCATCAAAATTTAAATAAATCATTAAAATTTAAAAAAAGAACGCTTGATTACCAACGCAATCAATAAAAAACAACCGAAGAAGACAAATTGAATATAAAGTTCAGTTCAGTTCAGTTCAGTCACACAGCCGTGTCCTACTCTTTGCGACCCCATGAATTGCAACACACCAGGCCTCCCTGTCCATCACCATCTCCTGGAGTTCACCCAGACTCATGTCCATCAAATCAGTGATGCCATCCAGGCATCTCATCCTCTGTCATCCCCTTCTCCAATCCCTCTCAGCATCAGGAACTTTTTCAATGAGTCAACTCTTCCCATGAAGTGGCCAAAGTACTGAAGTTTCACCTTTAGCATCAGTCCTTCCAGTGAACACCCAGGACTGATCTCCTTCAGAAAGGACTAGTTGGATCTCCTTCAGAATGGATTAGTTGGATCTCCTTGCAGTCCAAGGGACTCTCACAAGTCTTCTCGAACACCACAGTTCAAAAGCATCAATTCTTTGACACTCAACTTTCTTCACAGTCCAACTCTCACATCCATACATGACCACAGGAAAACCATAGACTTGACTAGATGGATCTTAGTCGGCAAAGTAATGTCTCTGCTTTTGATTATGCTATCTAGGCTGGTCATAACTTTTCTTCCAAGGAGTAAGCATCTTTTAATTTCATGGCTGCAGTCACCATCTGCAGTGATTTTGGAGCCCAGAAAAATAAAAAGTCTGACACCGTTTCTACTGTTTCCCCATCTATTTCCCATGAAGTGATGGGACCAGATGCCATGATCTTCGTTTTCTGAATGCTGAGCTTTAAGCCAACTTTTTCATTCTCCTCTTTCACTTTCATCAAGAGGCTTTTTAGTTCCTCTTCACTTTCTGCCATAAGGGTGGTGTCATCTGCATATCTGAGGTTATTGATATTTTTCCCAGCAATCTTGATTCCAGCTTGTGTTTCTTCCAGTCCAG
>SJYC01055047.1:0-19510 GCA_006408675.1 Madoqua kirkii | reverse complement strand
TCTTCTTGCTATTCTTTGGAACTCTGCACTCAGATGCTTATATCTTTCCTTTTCTCCTTTGCTTTTCGCTTCTCTTCTTTTCATAGCTATTTGTAAGGCCTCCCCAGACAGCCATTTTGCTTTTTTACATTTCTTTTCCATGGGGATGGTCCTGATCCCTGTCTCCTGTACAATGTCACAAACCTCATTCCATAGTTCATCAGGCACTCTATCTATCAGATTTAAGTCCTTATATCTATTTCTCACTTCCACTGTATAATCATAAGGGATTTGATTTAGGTCATACCTGAATGGTCTAGCAGCTTTCCCTACTTTCTTCAATTTCAGTCTGAATTCGGTAATAAGGTGTTCATGATCTGAGCCACAGTCAGTTCCTGATCTTGTTTTTGTTGACTGTATAGAGCTTGTCCACCTTTGGTGCAGAGAATATAATCAATCTGATTTCAGTGTTGACCATCTGGTGATGTCCATGTGTAGAGTCTTCTCTTGTGTTGTTGGCAGAGGGTGTTTGTATGACCAATGCATTCTCATGGCAAAACTCTATTAGACTTTGCCCTGCTTCACTGCATACTCCAAGGCCAAATTTGCCTGTTACTCCAAGTGTTTCTTGGCTTCCTACTTTTGCATTCCAGTCCCCTATAATGAAAAAGACATCTTTTTTGGGTGTTAGCTCTAAAATGTCTTGTAGGTCTGCATATAACCATTCAACTTCAGCTTCCTCAGCATTACTGGTTGGGGCATTGACTTGGATTACTGTGATATTGAATGGTTTGCCTTGGAAACGAACAGAGATCATTCTGTCAGTTTTGAGATTGCATCCAAGTACTGCATTTCAGACTCTTTTGTTGACCATGATGGCTACTTCATTTCTTCTGAGGGATTCCTGCCTGCAGCAGAAGATATAATGTTCATCTGAGTTAAATTCACCCATTCCAGATCACAAGTAATAAAGATATGTTTAACTTTTGAGCGATAAATACAATTGTGTTACAGACACAATTTGTATGATACATATGTATGATAAATACAATTTCTCTGTTATAAATGCCACATTTTTTTTGATGTAGAAGTCACCATGCATTTAGGAAAATATTTATTTATGGGGTGTTAATGGCAGCATTCCTTATAATAATGAAAAAATAGGAAACAATAAATATTTAATAATAGAAGACATTTATGGACTACCCAGACTTTGAAATGTACTCCTGTTATTAACGTTTACATTGTGGAATGTTTAATGTTAACATATGATTGAGTAAAGAAAGTTATAAAATACTTTGTATGTTGTGATTACATGACAAGTATAATTAGAAATTTTGATACCCAAATATTAATAGTGATATTGGTATTATGACCTCCCTCTCTTCCTTCTTTTCTTTTGTCCCTCCTTTCCTCAACCTTTCTTTCCTTCTTTCCTTTGTTTCTCTTTCTTTCTTATTTTCTACAGTGCCTATATATAGGGCTTCCTTGGTGGTTCAGTCGGTAAAGAATCTGCCTGCAATGCAGGGGACCCAGGTTTGATCCCTAGGTCAGAAAGATCCTCTGGAGAAGGGAATGGCCACCCACTCCAGTTGCCTGGAGGATTCCATGGACAGAGGAGCCTGGTGGGCTCCAGTCCATGGGGTCACAGTGACTCGGTTGCAAGTAAGTGACTAACACACACATACATAGGACAGAAAAATCTTGAGGCTTAAAAGAGAAAATTGCTGCTATTTTAATGATATGTTGCAAATTGACAGAATCAGGAGCTCTGTTACAGATGCTGACATGAATATTAACAACCATAATTAATATCAAAGAAGGAATTTGCAAGGCAAAGAGAGAAGTATGTTTACACATAATTATTGTTACCTTATTTCCCCTTGAAAATATTTGCTGACATATTTAGGCCTCAAAGATTGGAAATGAACATTTGGACCATGTCGTGATTACACTTAGAGTCAAATGAGCTGGTGGTCCTTGTGCATTGGGCATGAAGAACAACAGATGAGAATTCTTGAGGACTCAGTTCAGCTTAGTTCAGTTCAGTCACTCACTCGTGTCCGACTCTTTGTGACCTCATGAACTGCAGCACGCCAGGCCTCCTTGTCCATCACCAACTCCTGGAGTCCACCCAAACCCATGTCTATTGTGTTGGTGATGCTATCCCACCATCTCATCTTCTGTTGTCCCCTTCTCCTCCTGCCCTCAATCTTTCCCAGCATCAGGGTCTTTTCAAATGAGTCAGCTTTTAGCATCAGGTGGCTGGCCGAAGTATTGAAATTTCAGCTTCAATATCTGTCCCTCCAATGAACATCCAGGACTGATCTCCTTTAGGATAGACTGGTTGGATCTCCTTGCAGTCCAGGGGACTCTCAAGAGTCTTCTCCAACACCACAGTTCAAAAGCATCAATTCTTTGGTGCTCAGCTTTCTTTATAGTCCAACTCTCACATCCATACATGACTACTGGAAAAACCATAGCCTTGAGTAGACAGACTTTTGTTGGCAAAGTAATGTCTCTGCTCTTTAATATGATGTCAGGGTTGTACATAACTTTCCTTCCAAGGAGCAGGTGTCTTAATTTCATGGCTGCAATCACCATCTGCAGTGATTTTGGAGCCCAGAAAAATAAAGTCAGCCACTGTTTCCCATCTGTTTGCCATGAAGTGATGGGGCCAGATGCCATGGTCTTAGTTTTCTGAATGTTGAGTTTTAAGCCAGCTTTTTCACTCTCCTCTTTCACTTTCATCAAGAGGTTCTTGAGAGCTCAGTGGTGCCTATATGGATGTATAACCAAAAGTTCATTTCCTGTCTCTGAGTCTGAATGAGAGTAATGAGGACAAAGTTTTGAAGATAAAGGAAAGAGAAATTTATTAATTTGCCAGCAAATGAGGAAGGCAGCAGACTACCAAACTACCCTCTAAAAGAGGGCAGATCTATTGAAAGAGAATTTTGAGGGTAGGGGTTGCAGAACTACATAACAGGAGATCTTGCTGGGCTGGCGCCACTTCTTTTGATATTTCCGTGATTCACAGTTGTTGTGACTGTCAGCCTCCAGTCAAGATGTTCTGTTTTTCTGCTGACTGCTTGATCCTATGCATCTATGATTCAAGAAGAACTATTCAAATGAGATAGCACTTATCAGCATAATTAGCAGAGAGAAATAGCATGTGTACATTTTTGATTTAATGCATGAGTTAAAAGAGATGGTTAATCAAATATTTAACTCTATATTCAGCTATAGATGTTGCTTGTCGCATTAATGCAAGAGAACCCAAGGGTAAATAGTGTTTTAAGACTTCCCCTCAGGGCAAAGTTCGCTTCAGGGTCTTTCCTTCTCCTATTCCCTGAGCTTGTAGAAGCTGGAAGTCTACATTTGAAGTTTGATGTAAACGATATGGCATCTTCTAGAGGCCTAAGAGATGCACAACACTGCTCTAGTGTTCCTGCCTCCTCACCTTACTTATGCTGCGCTCTCTGCCTTTACTGCCCTTTCTTCCTCAAATGGTACCTATTAGAAGTTATCAGAAATTCTAGCCTTGCACAGAAGACAAAAGTCTTTATATTCCTCTCCAAAATATACAAGCCCTGCCTACCTAATCTGAGAAGTAGAATGTGCACAGTCACTATATTGACAATGTCAGCTGGAAGCTCAGACTGATGGAAAAACTAGATATATGCTCCTTGGGTAAATCAAACAGGGTTTAACTATCTAGAGTATGTAAAAGAAATCAGCACAGCCATGGTATACATCACAGAGGTCAGCAACATATTTCAGGACTGATGGGGATTCCACCTTTTGAAATCCTCACTATTGGGTGCCTGAAATGAAAGTGTATAAGGTAATCAGATAGTGAAGTGAAAGTCGCTGAGTAGTGTTCGATGTTTTGTGACACCATGGACTTATACAGTCCATGTAATTCTCCAATCCAGACTACTAGAGTGGGTAGCCTTTCACTTCTTGAGGGGATCTTCCCAACCCAGCGATCAAACCCAGGCCTCCCACAATGCAGGTAGATTCCTTACCAGCTGAGCCACAAGGGAAGTTCACTGGGTGCGTAGGTACAGATAATAATATCTGAATAAAAATAATTTCAGTGTTCATAGTCTTTCTCTTTACATTTTGACTAAAGTACCCAAGAGTGGATCAGTTCTCTAAGTAGACTAGCCTGGATATGTGCTGGGGACCACTTCTTTGAAGCCAGGAGCACCTTTTTAAACTCAGATTTATACTGTAGAAATAAATGTAGACTAACCAAATGAAAACAAGCAAAGGCTATTTATTCAGAGCTTGCTATATTATGCAAGTCAGTCACTGTCACTTGTATTTTAGCAGAGACTCAAAGGCAGACAGTTCAGTTCAGTTGCTCAGTTGTGTCCGACTATTTGCGATCCCATGGATTGCAGCATGCCAGGCTTCCTTGTCCATCACTAACTCCTGGAGCTTGCTCAAACTCATATCCATCGAGTTGGTAATGCAATCCAA
Source organism: Madoqua kirkii (assembly GCA_006408675.1). Classification (NCBI taxonomy): domain Eukaryota; kingdom Metazoa; phylum Chordata; class Mammalia; order Artiodactyla; family Bovidae; genus Madoqua; species Madoqua kirkii. The sequence continues at coordinate 15,043 of SJYC01055047.1, read as the reverse complement.
CTGTCCACTCCAGTTGCCTGGAGGATTCCATGGACAGAGGAGCCTGGTGGGCTCCAGTCCATGGGGTCACAATGACTCGGTTGCAAGTAAGTGACTAACACACACATACATAGGACAGAAAAATCTTGAGGCTTAAAAGAGAAAATTGCTGCTATTTTAATGATATGTTGCAAATTGACAGAATCAGGAGCTCTGTTACAGATGCTGACATGAATATTAACAACCATAATTAATATCAAAGAAGGAATTTGCAAGGCAAAGAGAGAAGTATGTTTACACATAATTATTGTTACCTTATCTTCCCCTTGAAAATATTTGCTGACATATTTAGGCCTCAAAGATTGGAAATGAACATTTGGACCATGTCGTGATTACACTTAGAGTCAAATGAGCTGGTGGTCCTTGTGCATTGGGCATGAAGAACAACAGATGAGAATTCTTGAGGACTCAGTTCAGCTTAGTTCAGTTCAGTCACTCACTCGTGTCCGACTCTTTGTGACCTCATGAACTGCAGCACGCCAGGCCTCCTTGTCCATCACCAACTCCTGGAGTCCACCCAAACCCATGTCTATTGTGTTGGTGATGCTATCCCACCATCTCATCTTCTGTTGTCCCCTTCTCCTCCTGCCCTCAATCTTTCCCAGCATCAGGGTCTTTTCAAATGAGTCAGCTTTTAGCATCAGGTGGCTGGCCGAAGTATTGAAATTTCAGCTTCAATATCTGTCCCTCCAATGAACATCCAGGACTGATCTCCTTTAGGATAGACTGGTTGGATCTCCTTGCAGTCCAGGGGACTCTCAAGAGTCTTCTCCAACACCACAGTTCAAAAGCATCAATTCTTTGGTGCTCAGCTTTCTTTATAGTCCAACTCTCACATCCATACATGACTACTGGAAAAACCATAGCCTTGAGTAGACAGACTTTTGTTGGCAAAGTAATGTCTCTGCTCTTTAATATGATGTCAGGGTTGTACATAACTTTCCTTCCAAGGAGCAGGTGTCTTAATTTCATGGCTGCAATCACCATCTGCAGTGATTTTGGAGCCCAGAAAAATAAAGTCAGCCACTGTTTCCCATCTGTTTGCCATGAAGTGATGGGGCCAGATGCCATGGTCTTAGTTTTCTGAATGTTGAGTTTTAAGCCAGCTTTTTCACTCTCCTCTTTCACTTTCATCAAGAGGTTCTTGAGAGCTCAGTGGTGCCTATATGGATGTATAACCAAAAGTTCATTTCCTGTCTCTGAGTCTGAATGAGAGTAATGAGGACAAAGTTTTGAAGATAAAGGAAAGAGAAATTTATTAATTTGCCAGCAAATGAGGAAGGCAGCAGACTACCAAACTACCCTCTAAAAGAGGGCAGATCTATTGAAAGAGAATTTTGAGGGTAGGGGTTGCAGAACTACATAACAGGAGATCTTGCTGGGCTGGCGCCACTTCTTTTGATATTTCCGTGATTCACAGTTGTTGTGACTGTCAGCCTCCAGTCAAGATGTTCTGTTTTTCTGCTGACTGCTTGATCCTATGCATCTATGATTCAAGAAGAACTATTCAAATGAGATAGCACTTATCAGCATAATTAGCAGAGAGAAATAGCATGTGTACATTTTTGATTTAATGCATGAGTTAAAAGAGATGGTTAATCAAATATTTAACTCTATATTCAGCTATAGATGTTGCTTGTCGCATTAATGCAAGAGAACCCAAGGGTAAATAGTGTTTTAAGACTTCCCCTCAGGGCAAAGTTCGCTTCAGGGTCTTTCCTTCTCCTATTCCCTGAGCTTGTAGAAGCTGGAAGTCTACATTTGAAGTTTGATGTAAACGATATGGCATCTTCTAGAGGCCTAAGAGATGCACAACACTGCTCTAGTGTTCCTGCCTCCTCACCTTACTTATGCTGCGCTCTCTGCCTTTACTGCCCTTTCTTCCTCAAATGGTACCTATTAGAAGTTATCTAGAAATTCTAGCCTTGCACAGAAGACAAAAGTCTTTATATTCCTCTCCAAAATATACAAGCCCTGCCTACCTAATCTGAGAAGTAGAATGTGCACAGTCACTATATTGACAATGTCAGCTGGAAGCTCAGACTGATGGAAAAACTAGATATATGCTCCTTGGGTAAATCAAACAGGGTTTAACTATCTAGAGTATGTAAAAGAAATCAGCACAGCCATGGTATACATCACAGAGGTCAGCAACATATTTCAGGACTGATGGGGATTCCACCTTTTGAAATCCTCACTATTGGGTGCCTGAAATGAAAGTGTATAAGGTAATCAGATAGTGAAGTGAAAGTCGCTGAGTAGTGTTCGATGTTTTGTGACACCATGGACTTATACAGTCCATGTAATTCTCCAATCCAGACTACTAGAGTGGGTAGCCTTTCACTTCTTGAGGGGATCTTCCCAACCCAGCGATCAAACCCAGGCCTCCCACAATGCAGGTAGATTCCTTACCAGCTGAGCCACAAGGGAAGTTCACTGGGTGCGTAGGTACAGATAATAATATCTGAATAAAAATAATTTCAGTGTTCATAGTCTTTCTCTTTACATTTTGACTAAAGTACCCAAGAGTGGATCAGTTCTCTAAGTAGACTAGCCTGGATATGTGCTGGGGACCACTTCTTTGAAGCCAGGAGCACCTTTTTAAAGTCAGATTTATACTGTAGAAATAAATGTAGACTAACCAAATGAAAACAAGCAAAGGCTATTTATTCAGAGCTTGCTATATTATGCGAGTCAGTCACTGTCACTTGTATTTTAGCAGAGACTCAAAGGCAGACAGTTCAGTTCAGTTGCTCAGTTGTGTCCGACTATTTGCGATCCCATGGATTGCAGCATGCCAGGCTTCCTTGTCCATCACTAACTCCTGGAGCTTGCTCAAACTCATATCCATCGAGTTGGTAATGCAATCCAACTGTCTCATCCTCTGTTGTCCCCTTCTCCTGCCATCAATCTTTCTCAGCATCAGGGTCTTTTCCAATGAGGCACTTCTTCACATCAGGTGGCCAAAGTATTGGAGTTTCAGCTTCAGCATCAGTCCTTCCAATGAATATTCAGAACTGATTTCCTTTAGGACTGGCTTGACTGATCTCCTTGAAGTCCAAGGGAATCTCAAATGTCTTCTCGAATACCACAGTTCAAAAGCATCAATTCTTCGGTCCTCAGCTTTCTTTATGGTCCAACTTTCACATCCATACATGCCTACTGGAAAAACCATAGCTTTGACTAGACAGACCTTTCTTGACAAAATAATATCTCTGCTTTTTAATATGCTGTCTAGGTTGGTCATAGCTTTTCTTCCAAGGCACAAGCATCTTTTAAATTCATGGCTGCATTTACCATCTGCAGTGATTTTAGAGCCCAAGAAAACAAGGTCTGTCACTGTTTCCATTGTTTCCCCATCTATTTGCCACGAAGTGATGGGACCAGATGCTATGATCTTAGTTTACTGAATGCTGAGTTTTAAGTCAGCTTTTTCATTCTTCTCTTTCACTTTCATCAAGAGGCTTTTTAGTTCCTCTTCACTTTCTGCCATAAAGGTGGTGTCATCTGCATATCTGAGGTTATTGATATTTTTCCTGGCAATCTTAATTCCAGCTTTTGCTTCATCCAGCCTGGCATTCTGCATACTGTACTCTTCATATAAGTTAAATAAGCAGGCTGACAATATACAGCCTTGTCATACTTTTTCCCCAATTTTGAACCAGTCTGTTGTCCCATGTCCAGTTCTAACTGTTGCTTCTTGATCTACATACAGATTTCTCCAGAGGCAGATAAGGTGGTCTTGGGTGTAATGCAGTACTTGGGTGCAATCTCAAAAATGACAGAATGATCTCTGTTTTCAAGGCAAACCATTCAGTAACACAGTTCAGTTCAGTTCACTCACTCAAGTCGTGTCTGACTCTTTGTGACACCATGGACTGCATCACGCCAGACTTCCCTGTTCCTCGCAAATTCCTGGAGTTTACTCAAACTCATATCCATTGAGTCAATGATGTCATCCAACCATTTCATCCTCTGTCATTCTCTTCTCCTCCTGCCTTCAATCTTCCCAGCTCAAGGTCTTTTCTAACGAGTCAGTTCTTCATATCAGGTGGCCAAAGTATTGGAGTTTTAGCTTCAGCATCAGTCCTTTCAATGAATATTCAGGACTGATTTCCTTCAGGATGGATTGGTTGGATCTCCTTGTAGTCCAAGGTACTCTAAAGGGTCTTCACCAGTACCATACTTCAAAAACATCAGTTCTTTGGTGCTAAGCATTCTTTAACAGTCCAACTCTCACATCCATACATGACCAGTGGAAAAATCATAGCTTTGAATAGATGGACCTTTGTTGTCAAAGTAATGTCTCTGCTTTTTAATATGCTGTCTAGGTTGGTTATAAATTTTTTTCTGAGGGCCAAGCATCTTTTAGTTTCATGGTTGCAGTCACCATCTGCAGTGATTTTGGAGCCTCTCCTCAGAATAAAGTCTGTCACTGTTTCCCGTCTATTTGACATGAAGTGATGGGACCAAATGCCATGATCTTAGTTTTCTGAATGTTGAATTTTAAGTCAGCCTTTTCACTCTCCTCTTTCCTCAAGAGGCTCTTTAGTTCTTCTTCACTTTCTGCCATCAGGGTAGTGTCATCTGCATATCTGAGATTATTGATATTTTTTTAAAATTTCTCCTGGCAGTGTTGATTCCATCTTGTGCTTCATCCAGCCCAGCATTTCTCATAATGTATTCTGCATATAAGTTAAATATCGCAGTAATCCAAGTCTGTGCTCCAACCAGTAATGCTGAAGAAGCTGAAGTTGAATGGCTCTATGAATACCTACAAGACCTTCTAGAACTAACAACCAAAATAGAGCTCCTTTTCATCATAGGGCATGGGAATGCAAAAGTAGGAAGTCAAGAGATACTCGAAGTAACAGGTAAATTTGACCTTGGAGTACAAAATGAAGCAGGGCAAAGGCTAATAGAGTTTTGCCAAGAGAACGCACTGGTTATAGCAAACACTCTCTTCTAGCAACATAAGAGAAGACCCTATACATAGACATCACCAGATGGTCAATGCTGAAATCAGATTGATTCTACTCTTTGCAGTCAAAGATGGAGAAGCTCTATACAGTCAGCAAAAACAAGACTGGGAGCTGACTGTGGCTCACATCATGAACTCTTTATTGCCAAATTCAGACTTAAATTGAAGAAAGTAGGGAAAGCCACTAGACCATTCAAGTCTGACCTAAATCAAATCCCTTACGATTCTACAGTAGAAGTGACAAACAGTTTCAAGGGATTAGATCTGATAGAATGCCTGAAGAAGTATGGGCGGAGGTTTGCGACATTATACAGAAGGCAGTGATCAAGACCATCCTCAAGGAAAAGAAATGCAAAAAGGCAAAATGATTGAGGAGGCTTTCCAAAGAGAAAAGAAGTGAAAGGAAAAGGAGAAAAAGAAAGATAATTCCATTTGAATGCAGAATTACAGAGAATAGCAAGGAGAAATAAGAAAGCCTTCTTCAGTGATCAATGCAAAGAAATAGAGGAAAAGAATAGAATGGGAAAGACTAGAGATCTCTTCAAGAAAATTAGAGATATCAAGGGAACATTTCATGCAAAGATGGGCACAATAAAGGCCAGAAATGGTATGGCCCTAACAGAAGCAGAAGATATGAAGAAAAGGTGGTGAAGAATACACAGAAGAACTATACAAAAAATCTTCATGACCCAGATAACCATGATGGTGTGATCACTTACCTAGAGCTGGACGTCCTGGAATGTAAAGTCAAGTAGGCCTTAGGCAGCACCACTATGAACACAGCTAGTGAAGGTGATGGAATTCCAGTTGAAATATTTCAAATCCTGAAAGATGATACTGTGAAAGTGCTGCACTCAATATGCCAGAATTTGGAAAACTCAGCAGTAGCCACAGGACTGGAAAAGGTCAGTTTTCATTCCAATCCAAAAGAAGAGTAATGCCAAACAATGTTCAAGTGAAAGTGAAGTCGATCAGTTGTGTCTGACTCTTTGCAACCCCATGGACTATAGCCTACCAGTCTCCTCCATCCATGGGATTTTCCAGGCAAGAATACTGGAGTGGTTTGCCATTTCCTTCTCCAGGGGATCTTCCCAACCCAAGGATCGTACCTGGGTCTCCTGCATTATAGGCAGATGCTTTACCATCTGAGCCATCAGGGAAGTCCAAACTACCCCACAATTGCACTCATCTCACACACTAGCAAAGTAATGCTCAAAATTCTCCAGGCCAGGCTCCAATAGTACATAAATCATGAACTTCCAGATGTTCAAGCTGGATTTAGAAAAGGCAGAGGAACCAGAGATCAAGTTGCCAACATCCTTTGGATCATTGATAAAGCAAGAGAATTCCAGAAACACATCTCCTTATGCTTCATTGATTATGCCAAAGCCTTTCACTGTGTAGATTAGAACAAACTATGGAAATTTCTTCAAGAGATGGGAATACCAAAGGCAGACAGAGGAGTGGAAAGAAAAAAAGGTTTCAGGGATGCCCTGATTGGAAGCTGTTGGCATGGGAAACCTGGTTATGGGGAAATATTAGGAATGCTGTGAATTATTCATCAAATCCTGGCCATTTGAAGTTGATTGTGATAGGAGTTTCTGTTTGTCTCCCTAGACTGTCACTGGAGATAGAAGTTTTACTTCCTACAAGTCTGACTTATCACAGGCTGGCTTCCTGGGGGTGGTTGATTTCCTGGCCAAGTTGTTGCAGGTGGTGGGTCAGAGATCTGTTTTTATATATGATTTGGTCATTGTTAGCTTTACATTAAATCTCTCAGTACACAACACAATATGATTATAGGAGACAGTATAGTTCAGGAAAGGGCTTCCCAGGTGGCTCAGCATTAAAGAATCCATCTTCCAATGCAGGAAACACAAGAGAGGTAGGTTCAGTCCTTGGATTGGGAAGATTGCCTGGAGAAGGAATTAGCAACCCACTCCAATATTCTTGTTTGGAGAATTCCATGGACAGAAGAGCCCTGATGGGCTGTGGTCCATACAGTCACAAAAGAATCAGATACAATGGAGCACATCAATACAGTAAACCCAAGCCAGCCTGAGCAGCCCCAATCCATTACCCTTGCTGCATACAAGCTACTGTATATCCTGATTCTAGTATATTCCTAAACTTAGCAATGCACAGCCCAAATAGGGGTCACTTTGCCAGAAACCTCTGGCAGTCATGCTAACAAACACTTTTAGATCAGCTGTAAGTTTATCCTGAAATTAGAAAGGTAATGTGACAAGAAAGGAAAGCAAACAGAAGTTATGACTGCTTTTTCTCCCCAAATTCCTTCTGGCCGTCATGTTTCATCCACAAACCTCATTGCAACCAGTGTATAAGCCTTTGAAATAACTTTCCACTGTTCTCTCTCAGATTTAAATGATTTAGGACTTTGTCATCTGATAAAGCTGCTCATACAGCTTTAGTGATAAGTTGCGCACCTTGCTGAAGAACTTGATGATATATCCTGACAGTTAAATTGCCCTTAGACAGGATGCCACATACAGGTGCTCAGAGACTCTGGCAATTGTAGAGGCACTGCTTCATCCATGACATGGGAGTTTAGATTGGAAAGGAGCATAAGACACTGAAAAGTAAGTGAACCAATCAGTCTCCCTTGGTTTTTGTTTGAACAGGAAGACAGATTGATTGTCAACCACTGAACGGATTTTATACATACCTTTAAAAATGTCGCACTTCAATGAGTTTCAACAATGAGTAGTAACAATATGAAACTTTGACAGTGCTTTCTTACCATTCATTTAGAAACATTTCTCCTTGCATTACCAGAGGCCATATTATTTAAACTTCTCCCACCACCAGCTGTCTAAGATGTTGCATGAATCCCCTGTCTCAAATAATTTCAAATAAGATTGAAGAACAAATTGATTTAAACTCAGTCTAATCAAAGAAGCCTTTGATGATGGCATACCTTGTATTGAGCAGATGGTATACCTTGTATTGAGCAAAGAATAATTACATGTTATTAAGAGGTGATATTTTATTCCTGATCTCAAAACATAAGGAAGTGCAAGTTAAAGACTATGTTGGAAAAGCTTCATAACCAGTAATAAAATTAAAACAAGTATTTTTACTTTTGACATCAATGGGAAATATAACACCAAATAAAGCATAGTATATGGAGTAGACAGAACAAAAACAAGAAAATATTGAAAAGAATATAATGTAACTAGGAAAAAAATAAGATGACAAAGAATTAAATTTCCTTTTTGAAAAGGAAAGATTAACTATTTTCTTATCCATAAATGAATCCCATCCAAAGATGGCTTAGAAAGAAACTGAGATGCACCAGGAAATCTAAGTAACCATAGAGTAGATGTTGCAATACTAATCTCGAACAAGTATAATTCAAAGTCAAAATAATTAAAATGGAACAAAGGACTCAACTTTACGTTGATGAAAACAGCAATCAAAATATCCTCTTTTAGTAAAGATTATAAGAACTACAGTCTTCCCAGCAGTGCAGTGGTAAAGAATCTACCTGCCAACGCAAGAGATGCATGTTCAATCCCTGGGTTGGGAAGATCCTCCAAAGAAGGAAATGGAAACCCACTCCAGTATTCTTGCCTGGGAAATTCCTTGGACAGAAGAACTTGATGGGCTACAGTCTGTGGGGTCAAAAAGAGTTGGCTACGACTGAGCACACACATGTAAGAACTAGGCTCGTTGGAGAGTATAAACTAGCAGACTTTTTTCAGCCTTCCTCTTCTATTCAAAGTCAGTAGTATGGGGGCCATCTGATACCAGTCACTTGACCTTTCCAATTCACTTACTGCTCACTAGGGATACTTTCTGTACCTCAAGATGTGGCTCATTATCTTTAGGTATTTTTAAGACAACACTCATATAATAGCTGATAGTTCTGTAGGTCAGAAGCCTGGGCCGACTTCACTGGTTCTCTAAAGAGGGTTTCACATGGCCAAGATAAAGGTGTTAGCTGAACTGGGCTCTTTATGGAGTATCTGGGAAAGAAAGCACTTTCAATCTCATTGTTGTTGGCAGAACTCTTTTCCCTACAATTGTAGGACTGGGGTATCCCTTTTCCTACTAGCTATCAGCTGTGGACCACTATTATAGCTCCTAGAGGCCACTCTCCCATCTTTTATGAGGTTCCTCCATCTTTAAAACTAGCAACAGTGCCTTGAATCCTTCTGTTTTCTCTGAGTTTCCTTTCTTCCAATAGAGAAAATTGCTTTCAAGGAGCTTGTGTGATTAGATTAAGTTTGCCTGGATAATCTCCATTTTGATTTTCTCAAAATCAACTGATTAGTACTCTTAATTGCATCTACAAAATCTCATTTGCTATGGAATATAAGGCTTCCCCATGGCTCAGATGGTCTGCCTGCAGTGCAGGAGACCACGGTTTGATCCCTGGGTTGGGAAGATCCCCTGGAGAAGGAAATGGCAACCTACTCCAGTATTCTTGCCTGGAAAATACCATGGACGGAGGAGCCTGGTGGGCTACTCCATGGAGTCACAAAGAGTCGGACACAACTGAGTGACTTCATTTTCATAACATAATTACAGAGGTATTACTGAATTCATAGATTAGAGCAGGAAATCTAGACTGGGCAACAGGGAGGGAAGCATGAATTTTGGAATTCTGCCTATCACATTGCTCTTAGGCTCTTCTGCACTTAGCACCACATGAATCCTAAAGACTCAGCAGCCTTCATAAATATTTTCTAGTCTCTATCTTAATTTTAAATAAAATTAATATTTTGTTGTCTACATACTTGTGACTTTCATAAGATTTCCATAGTAAGAGGGGAAAACTACTGATTAATGCATCCATGTTCACATTGAAAGTTTCTCTAGTTTTGACAGAGATGCGTTATTATTCCAAGATTTGTTTCTTTAGAATTTCCATTCAGAGTTATCTCACATGCTGCATCTAATAATTTGAATATCTGATTTAGGGGGTGGTTGAGGACCTAAATCTATTCCTTGTTGTTTTTGCTCACCCTAGCTTATTTCTTTTTGTGTTTGCCAATTGTTTTTTGTGAACTCATATTTGTTGAGTTTAATCTTGGAGAATTCTGAGAGTCTAAATTGGGGATAGTTTGTTTTAGAAAAGATTTTCATTTTCATAGGCTCCTTCATTTGTTGCTTCCAAAGCCCTGGACTTAATGCAGGGTCAGATGTCCAAAAGCTTTGTCTCCAGTTGGTAGTTCTGATCGTAGTATTAGCCTTGGGATATACATATATTTTGAATTTGTCTATTTCTCCCTGATTTCATCTCAGTTCATCTATTTTCCATTTCTGTCTCCCTCCCTCCCTATCCTCTCTTACTTTTTACTTCCTCTCCTGCTTGCTGCTGCTGCTAAGTCACTTCAGTCTTGTCTGACTCTGTGCGACTCCATAGGTGGCAGGCCACCAGGCTCCCCCATCCCTGGGATTCTCCAGGCAAGAACACTGGAGTGGGTCACCATTTCTTTCTCCAATGCATGAAAATGAAAAGTGAAAGTGAACTCGCTCAGTTGTGTCCAACTCGTCACGACCCCATGGACTGCAGCCCACCAGGCTCCTCCGTCCATGGAATTTTCCAGGCAAGAGTACTGGAATAGGGTGCCATTGCCTTCTCTGTCCTTTCCTGCTTAGATTGTGCTAATAAGAGCACAGAATCAAATGTACGGGACACAGTAGCTTCACTGTACTCAGCACTGGGCACTGGTGGGAGTAAAATATTGTGCTCTGTTCCAGTGAGACTTTTTTTAAGGAGATCATGATCAAAGTGATGCACATCTAGAGATTCAGCCATAATAAAGATGAAGAACAGGTAAGTTTCTTTTACTTTGTTTACCTGGGAAAAGAGAAGTCATGTGTTAACTGTTCAAATGTCTGAAAAGATCTTGTGCTTGAGAAAAATAAGACTTATCTTTTATCTTTAAGAAGCAGAACTAACAGGTGTATCAACAAGGAGGTTCATATTAGTGCAACATAAGATTGAACTTATGATTATACTTACACAAAATTGGAATGGGGTACCTTTGTGAAGTCTGCCCTCTTGACTCTGAGATTATGTGGAGGTTGGATAAGTATTTTCAGTAATAGTGTAGGAGCCAGGAATACATTTCTACTTTGGCTAAGATGCTGTATCAAATAACCTGTGAGTTCAAATTCTAGGCTTTCTTATTCTATGACTGTTATACATTTAGATTAAAAAATAAGAAATGATAGCCATATGGAAAAGACACTTATCCTACATTCTGACTATGATGGAAAGAAATTTTGTGTCACAGTGTTGAAGAAAACTTTCAAATTGGTAAGTCAGAGAGTAGTCATTAATATATTTTACTTCCAAAATAGTCCTCATAATGTGCCAAGAAAAAGGGCAATTAATTTTTACATAAAATATTCCCCTCTTATCCACACTGAGAGAAAGTATGATATATTTTTCAATAATGATAAGGTTCACTCAGTAGTTTAGTTCATCTTAAACTAAATAGAGTAGACATTGGTAAGTGAGACAAGATGACACAGAAGAGCTATATGATTACATTTAAAATACATTTCAGGGTAGTTTCCTTTAATATTAAATGTTATTCTTCATATTACTAGATAAAGGCTTTTTGAATAATTTTGTAGATGATATTGAGGTCTTGGTATTTTTTTTCTTGGAGTTTTATATGAAAATAAAATCATACCTGTTCTAAAATTGTTGCTTTGGGAAAACAGCACATTTAACCTTCCATTGTAGAATAAAGCTTATGTTGAAATGTTTTAGAACTTCAGGTACACTTTTCCATCTCTGGATTCTAAAGTGACAAGAGAACACTGAGGAAGCAAGACTCAAGTCCTTTGGTCCTCTTGTGGACAACAGAAGTGACACGGGGGTTGGGGGAAGGTGGGGAGGGGGTGGGATTATTCAGAGAAAGAAAAATCATCATTAATATATTTTACTTCCAAAATAGTCCTCATAATGTGCCAAGAAAAAGGGCAATTAATTTTTACATAAAATATTCCCCTCTTATCCACACTGAGAGAAAGTATGATATATTTTTCAATAATGATAAGGTTCACTCAGTAGTTTAGTTCATCTTAAACTAAATAGAGTAGACATTGGTAAGTGAGACAAGATGACACAGAAGAGCTATATGATTACATTTAAAATACATTTCAGGGTAGTTTCCTTTAATATTAAATGTTATTCTTCATATTACTAGATAAAGGCTTTTTGAATAATTTTGTAGATGATATTGAGGTCTTGGTATTTTTTTTCTTGGAGTTTTATATGAAAATAAAATCATACCTGTTCTAAAATTGTTGCTTTGGGAAAACAGCACATTTAACCTTCCATTGTAGAATAAAGCTTATGTTGAAATGTTTTAGAACTTCAGGTACACTTTTCCATCTCTGGATTCTAAAGTGACAAGAGAACACTGAGGAAGCAAGACTCAAGTCCTTTGGTCCTCTTGTGGACAACAGACATGACACGGGGGTTGGGGGAAGGTGGGGAGGGGGTGGGATTATTCAGAGAAAGAAAAATCAATACAGTCACAGGATGAGAGCAAAAGAAAGGCAAAATGTGAGCCAGATTTTCTTGAGGACAAAATGAAATTTGATCCCAAATGACAAGACAAAGGGACAAGAGATCCTTGACTATGCTGTATGAAATCCTCAGGGTATTTAATGTGTAATTTCAGAGGAAATTAACAAGGAGGAATTTTTAAAACATACTGCTAACCTAATGAATGACTACCCAGTGCCTTAGGTGGAAAAGTTATAACATATTCAGGGAGACAAAAATTATAAAGGTTAGGCTGAAGAAATAGTCTTATAGTCCTAGAGACTAGACTCCTGTAATCCTTGGAGTCTAAAGATGATTTTGCTCAACATTGTAAAGCAATTATCCTCCAATTAAAAATAAATTCTGAAAAGATTGGCTTTGCTTCTTACTGAATGTGTGTTTTAATCATCTTAGAAATATTTGTAAAAATATTTTATAAAGTGATTTTATGGATGGGATGTCTTATTGTTACTATCTATCGTGGTCTATAGTAGGATATCTGTTTTTGCTTTTTGCCTACCAGACATGCTTTCTTCTTATTCTGAAATTAGCAACCTATTTTTTCCTTTAGTCCAAACCCATACTTTTGGTCTAGATTGCTCAGAAAGGGTAGACTTCACTTTGGAGGGAAATCCATGACAGATCAAGCTGGGGAGAGTACCACATCAACTCTGGGCCTGGCACTAGTGATTTTTTTCAGAATAACCACAAGAGTGCTGTGCCCAGGGTTTTGGTTGGAGCTCGAGGAAAGATAAATACTTTATGTTGTGAGAGAACAAGGGAACAATGTAAATTGGTGGCCATTTAGCAGGGGGGGGGGGATGTGCCTGAGAATAAGCTAACTCTAGAAGGAAAGCACGGAGAAGGCAATGGCACCCCACTCCAGTACTCTGACCTGGAAAATCCTGTGGATGGAGGAGCCTGGTGGGCTGCAGTCCATGGGGTCCTGAGCTCGAGGAAAGATAAATACTTTATGTTGTGAGAGAACAAGGGAACAATGTAAATTGGTGGCCATTTAGCAGGGGGGGGGGGATGTGCCTGAGAATAAGCTAACTCTAGAAGGAAAGCACGGAGAAGGCAATGGCACCCCACTCCAGTACTCTGACCTGGAAAATCCTGTGGATGGAGGAGCCTGGTGGGCTGCAGTCTATGGGGTCCCTGAGAGTTGGACACAACTCAGTGACTTCACTTTGACTTTTCACTTTCATGCATTGGAGAAGGAAATGACAACCCTCTCCAGTGGTCTTGGCTGGAGAATCCCAGGGATGGCAGAGCCTGGTGGGCTGCCGTCTATGGGGTCGCACAGAGTCGGACGCAACTGAAGTGACTTAGCAGCAGCAGCAGCAGCAGCAGCAGCAGAAGGAAAGCAGAACCAAGAAATAGTGGAACAACATCCCAAAGACATCATCAATGCCTAGGTTTCAGATATGTTGGAAGCCAGAAGTGCGTCTGGATTTTTCAGTTACATGAGCACATAAATTCTTCTTTCCGTACTGAGGAGTTTAATTTAGCTTTCTGTTGTTTGTCATTAACATTGTACTAGCTGAGTCACTGTTACTAGCAAAACTTTAACTAGAAATCATTAGTGTTACTTGGAAAACCTCTGGACCTAATTTATACGAAAACAATTATGTGACTAGTTCAAAAAGGCTTCTCTTGTGGCTCAGCTGGTAAAGAATCTGCCTGCAGTACAGGAGACTTGGGTTCAATCTCTGAGTTGGGAAGATCCGCTGGAGAAGGGAAAGGCTACCCACTGCAGCATTCTGGCCTGGAGAATTCCATGGACTGTATAGCCCATAGGGTCACAAAGAGTCGGACACCACTGAGCGACTTTCACTTCACTTCAAATTCAGTCCTAAAAGCTTGGAAGTTTTAATTTCCTTCTTTATTTTTCCCCCTCAGACTCTGTTTTCCAGAGTTGGCAAAATAGAAAGGTCTTAAAGACATAGAAGAGTTTCCTTTTGGTCTAATGCTACTGAGTTTCTTTCAAAATAGTTTGAATATTATAATTTCAGCCTATCTTTTATTATTGCTAATCTTTCATAATGTTTTTGGTGGATGGTGTTAATTTTGCTTCAAATATTTTTAGTTATCATTTATTTACTTTTTCATTCATCAAACATATATTCAGACTCCTCTAAGCCAGGCTTTCTCTTGGTAGAAAAAAAAATGTAGATTAAGGGATAAATACACAGCAAACTTTTGAAAAAATTAATAAGTAAGAATTTAGCTAATATTTAATAAATTACTTATATGTTTTACATTTAAAACCAGGGCTTCTTGACTGTTTTAGTGTCTGTGAAATGGACCTTGTGAGCATCTGGTGAAGTATATAGACCTCTTTTCTGAATAATGATTTTTAAATGCATAAAATAGTTATAAGTTTAATAACTTATCCAAATACTAAAAATCCCCACAGATTTTTATATAGTATTATATGTGATTTTTTAAAATTAATGCCTTAATTAAAAAGATCCAGCATGGAT
>SJYC01055045.1:0-30139 GCA_006408675.1 Madoqua kirkii | reverse complement strand
AACATATTTGTTAGTTTTGTTTTCATTGCTTTATTCCCCACTTGGCACCTTGCTTTAGTTTTGTTTTCCAGTTTGTGCTTAAGTTAGTTTTGTTCTTAACTGGTAAATATAATTTTTTATTTCCTTTGTTCATTGGGTCAATCTACTATATTTTTGTTGGACTGTTTTCACTTTGCTCATGGGTGTATATGTATATATTCAATTGTTTTAATTACTATTTGCCTGATTTTGTGACTGCCATTTGTCGGGGGTTCATAGGAAAAGGAGTACATCAAGGCTGTATATTGTCACCCTGCTTATTTAACTTATATGCAGAGTACATCATGAGCAATGCTGGACTGGAAGAAACACAAGCTAGAATCAAGATTGCTGAGAGAAATGTCAATAACCTCAGATATGCAGATGATACCACCCTTATGGCAGAAAGGGAAGTGGAACTAAAAAGCCTCTTGATGAAAGTGAAAGTGGAGAGGGGAAAAGTTGGCCTAAAGCTCAACATTCAGAAAATGAAGATCATGGCATCCGGTCCCATCACTTCATGGGAAATATTTGGGGAAACAGTGGAAACAATGTCAGACTTTATTTTGGGGGGCTCCAAAATCACTGCAGACGGCGACTGCAGCCATGAAATTAAGACGCTTACTCCTTGGAAGAAAAGTTGTGACCAACCTAGATAGTATATTTAAAAGCAGAGGCATTACTTTGCTGACTAAGGTCTGTCTAGTCAAGGCTATGGTTTTTCCAGTGGTCATGTATGGATGTGAGAGTTGGACTGTGAAGAAAGCTGAGTGCCAAAGAATTGATGCTTTTGAACTGTGGTGTTGGAGAAGACTCTTGAGAGTCCCTTGGTCTGCAAGGAGATCCAACCAGTCCATTCTGAAGGAGATTAGCCTTGAGATCTCTTTGGAAGGAATGATGCTAAAGCTGAAACTCCAGTACTTTGGCCACCTCATGTGAAGAAAAGAGTTGACTCACTGGAAAAGACTCTGATGCTGAGAGGGATTGGGGGCAGGAGGAGAAGGGGACGACTGAGGATGAGATGGCTGGATGGCATCACTGACTCGATGGACGTGAGTCTGAGTGAACTCCGGGAGTTGGTGATGGATAGGGAGGCCTGGCGTACTGCAATTCATGGGGTCGCAAAGAGTCGGACACGACTGAGCGACTGAACTGAACTGAACATCTTTGCTTTCTCATTTTTGGATATTTGTTTTAATCTCACTTAGTGCCATAACCAACCACTTGTGGAATCTTCATTCCTGAACTGAGATAAAGCCCTGAGCCTTTGGAGTGGGAGCACTGACTCCAAGACCCTAGACTACCAGAGAACTAACCCTAGGGGGTATCAAATAGTGAGAACTCACACAAAGGAAACCACTTGAATACAAGACCCGGCATCACCCAACCACCAGTAGCACCCAGTGCAGGACGCCTCATCTAAACAACAAACAAAACAAAAATACAAACCCAATTAGCAGCAAACAGGATCATCACCTCACTCAACCTTGTCCATCAGAGGAAAAACAAACAAACAAAAACTCAGCACAAATCTTGCTCTATACAAGCTCACACAAACCATTGGACCAACCTTAGGAGGGCAGAAACCAAAAGGAAGAAAGACTTCATCCTTCTTCAAGGAAAGAATTCAACTTTCCTTCAAACCTGGGAAAAGGAGACCTCAAACACAATAACTTTAAGAAAATAATAATGAAAAGGCAGACAAATACTGAAGGAACAAACTAGAAACACAAAAGTCCAAATTAATGAAGAGGAAATAGGCAAACTACCTGAAGAAGAATTTGGAATAATGATAGCAAAGATGATAATAAACCTTGAAAACAAAATGGAGAAAATGCAAGAATCACTTAACAAAGATCTAGAAGAATTAAAGAATAAACATACAGAGACACACAATACAATTACTGAAATTAAAAATACTGTAGAAGGAATCAATAGCAGAATATCTGAAGCAGAAGAACGAATCAGTGAGCTGGAAGATAAAGTGTTGGAAATAACTTCTGAAGAGCAGAATAAAGTAAAAAAAATGAAAAGAGCTTAGGACAGTCTCAGAGATCTCAGGAACCATCTCAAACAAACAAAAATTTGAATTATAGGGGTCTCATGGATGGAGGGGCCTGGTAGGCTGCAGTCCATGGGGTCGCTAAGAGCTGGACATGACTGAGCGACTTCCCTTTCACTTTTCACTTTCATGCATTGGAGAAGGAAATGGCAACCCACTCCAGTGTTCTTGCCTGGAGAATCCCAGGGACGGGGGAGCCTGGTAAGCTGCTGTCTATGGGGTTGCACAGAGTTGAACATGACTGAAGCAACTTAGCAGCATCAGAAGAAGAAGAGAAAAAGAAAGGGTATGAGAACATTTTTGAAGAAATTATAGTAGAAAATTTCCCCAACAGGGAAACAGAAATAATCAAATCCAAGAGGGACAAAGAGTCCTATACATGATAAACCCAAGGAGAAACACGCCAAGACACATACTAATCAAAATAACAAAGACTAAGCACAAAGAAAGAATATTAAAAGCAGTACAGGGGAAGCAACAAGTAACATACAAGGGAAACTTCATACGGTTAATACCTGATCTTTCAGCAGTAACTCTGCAGGCCAGAAGGGAATGACAGGATATATTCAAAGTTCTGAAAGGGAAAAATCTACAATCAAGACTACTGTATACAACAAGGATCTCATTCAAATTTGATGGAAAAATAAAAAGCTTTTCAGACAAGCAAAAGTTGACAGAATTCAGTACCACCAAACCAGCTTTACAACAAATGTTAAATATATTGTTATATATTTAACAAATGTTAAATAAATATATAGTCAAGAAATACAAGAGAAGAAAAGAGATCTACAAAATCAACCCCAAGCAATTAAGAAAATGGCAATAGGAACATATATATAAATAATTACTTTCAATGTAAATGAATTAAATGCTCCAACAAAAGACACAGACTTGCTTAATGTATACAAAAATAAGACCCATATATATGCTGTCCACAAGAAACCCACTTCAGACCTAAAGACACATATAGACTGAAAGTGAGAGGATGGGAAAATATATTCCATGCAAATGAGAAGTAAAAGAAAGCTGGAGTGGCAATCCTCATATCAGAGAAAATAGACCTTAAAATAAAGAAGATTACAAGAGATAAGGAAGAACACTACATAATGATTAAGGAATCAGTCTTAAGAGGAAGACATAACAATTGTCGATATCTATGCACCCAACATAGGAACACCTCAATACATAAGACAAACACTAACAGACATAAAAGGAGAAATTGACAGTAACAGTAATAGTAGGAGACTTTACACCCCACTCACACCAATGGACAGATCATCCAAACAGAAAATTAATAAAGAAACACAAGTCTTAAATAATACATTAGGTGAGATGGATCTTATTTATATCTTTAGTACATTCCATCCAAATGCAGAAGAATATACCTTCTTCTCAACTGCCTATGGAACATTCTCCAGGATAGACCACATCTTGGGTCATAAATCAAACCTCAGTAAATTTAAGAAAATTCAGATCATATCAAGCATCTTCTCCAACCACAATGCTATGAGACTAGATGTCAATTTTAAGAAAATTGTAAGAAACACAAACACATGGAGATGAAACAAAACATTTCTAAATAACCAACAGGTTACTGAAACCTGTAAAATGGACATCAAAAAATTTCTAGAAACAAATGACGATGAAAATATGACAACTCCAAACCTATGGGATGCAGCAAAAGCAGTTCTAAGAGGGAAATTTATAGGAATACAATCCTACCTCAAGACAGAAGAAAAAACATCGAATAGACAACCTAACTTTACACCTAAAACAACTGGAAAAAGAATAACAAAGAAACTCAAAAATTAGTAGAAGGAAAGATCATAAAGATCTGAACAGAAATAAATGAAAGAAACAATAGTAAAGATTAATAAAACCAAAGCTTGTTCTTTGAGAAGACAAACAAAATTGACAAACCTTTAGCCAGACTCATCAAGAAAAAAAGAGAGAAGAATCAAATCAACAAAATTAGAAATGAAAAAGGAGAGTTTACAACAGACAGTGCGGAAATACAAAGGATTATAAGAGACTATTATGAACAACTATATGGTAATAAAGTGGATAACCTGGAAGAAATGGACAGATTCTTAGAAAGGTTCAATTTTCCAAGACTGAACCAGGAAGAAATAGAAATTATGGGCAGCTCAATTACAAGCACTGATATTGAAGCTGTGATCAAAAATCTCCCTTAAAACAAAAGCTCAGGACCAGATGGCTTCACAGGAGAATTCTATCAAACATTTAGAGAAGAGCTAATGCCTATCCTTCTAAAATTCTTTCAAAAAAATTGCAGAGGAAGAACACTTCCAAACTCATTGTATGAGGCCACCATCACCCTGATACCAAAACCAGACAAAGACAACACAAAAAAGAAAACTACAGGCCAATATCACCGATGAACATAGATGCAAAAATCCTCAACAAAATTTTAGCAAACAGATTTCAGCAACACATCAAAAAGCTCATATACCATGATCAAGCTGGGTTTATTCCAGGGATGCAAAGATTCTTCAATATATGCAAATCAATCAGTGTGATACACCATATTAACAGATTGAAAGATAAAAACCATATGATCATCTCAATAGCTGCAGAAAAAGCCTTTGACAACTTTCAACACACATTTATGATTAAAACGCTTCAAAAAATGGGCATAGAAGGAACCTACCTCAACATAGTGAAGGCCATATGTGATAAGCCTACAGCAAACATTATTCTCAATGGTGAAAAACTGAAAGCATTCCCCCTAAAATCAGGGATAAGACAAGGGAGTCCACTTTTGCCACTATTACTCAAAATAGTTCTGGAAGTGCTAGCTACAGCAATCAGAGAAGAAAAAGAAATAAAAGGAATTTAATCAGAAAAGAAGTAAAGCTCTCACTGTTTGCAGATGACAAGATACTGTTCTTAGAAAACTCTAAAGATAGTATCAGAAAATTACTAGAGCTAACTAATGTATTTAGCAAAGTAGCAGGATACAAACTCAATATACAGAAATCATTTGCATTTCTATGTACTAACAATGAGAAATCATACAGGGAAATTAAGGAATCAATTCCATTCACCACTGCAACAAAAATAATTAACTATCTAGGAATAAACTTACCTAAGGATACAAAAGTACTGTGCACAGAAAATTATAAGATACTAATGAAAGAAATCAAAGACGACCTAAACAGATGGAGAGATAGTCCATGTTCCCGGGTAGGAAGAATCAATATTGTGAAAATGACTATACTACAAAACACAATCTACAGATTTAATGTGAGTCCTATCAAATTGTCAATGGCATTTTTTCACAGAACTAGAACAAAAAATTTCACAATTCATATGGAAACACAGAAGACCCCAAATAGCCAAAGCAGTCTTAAGAAAGAAGAATGGAACTGGAGGAATCAACCTTCTTGACTTCAGATTATACTACAAAGCTACAGTCATCAAGACAGTATGGTACTGGCACAAAAACAGAAGTATAGACCAATGGAATAAGATAGAAAGCCCAGAAATAAACCCATGCACCTATGGGTACCTTATTTTTGACGAAGGAGGCAAGAATATACAATGGGGCAAAGACAGCCTCTTCAATAAATGGTGCTGGGAAAACTGGACAACTACATGTAAAAGAGTGAAATTACAACACTTCCTAACATCATACACAAAGATAAACTCAAAATGGATTGAAGACCTAAATGTAAGACCAGAAACTATAAAACTCTTAGAGGAAAACATAGGCAGAACACTCGATGACATAAATCAAAGCAAGATCTTCTATGACCTACCTCCTGCAGTAATGGAAATAAAAACAAAAGTAAACAAGTGGGAACTGATTAAACTTAAATGCTTTTGCACAACAAAGGAAACTATAATCAAGATGAAAAGACAATGCTCAGAATGGGAGTAAATAATAGGGAATGAAACAACTGACAAAGGATTAATTTACAAAATACACAAGCAGCTCATACAACTCAATACCAGAAAAACAACCCAATCAAAAAGTGGGAAAAAGAACCAAATAGACACTTCTCCAAAGAAGACATACAGATGACTAACAAACACTTGAAAAGATGCTCAACATCACTCATTACTAGAGAAATGCAAATCAAAACCACAGTGAGATGTCACCTCACACTGGTCAGAATGGCCATCATCAAAAAGTCTACAAACAATAAATGCTGGAGAGGATGTGGAGTAAGGGGAATGCCCTTGCACTTTTGGTGGGAATGTAAATTGATACAGCCACTGTGGAAGACAGTATGGAGATTCCTTAAAAAACTAGGAATAGAACCACCATATGACCCAGCAATCCCACTCCTAGGCATATACCTTGAGGAAACCAAAATTGAAAGAGACCCACATATCCTATTGTTCATTTCAGCACTATTTACAATAGCTAGAACATGGAAACAACCTAGATGTCCATGGACAGATGAATGGATAAAGAAGTTGTGGTACACAATGAAATATTACTCAGCCATAAAAAGGAGTGCATTGAATCAGTTCTAATGAGGTGTATGAAGCTAGAACCTATTATACAGAGTGAAGTGAGTCCGAAAGAAAGATAGTGCATTCTAGTACATATATACATAATCTAGAAAATTGGTACTGAAGAATTTATTTACAGGGCAACAGTGGAGAAACAGACATAGGGCAGACTAAGGACATGGGGCGGGGGAGGAGAGGGTGATATGTATGGAAAGAGTAACATAGAAACTTAAATTACCATATTTAAAATAGATAGCCAACGGGAATTTGCTGTCTGGCTCAGGAAACTCAAACAGGGCTTTGTATCAACCTAGAGGGGTGGGATGGGGAGGGAGATGGGAGGGAGTTTTGAAAAGGAGAGGATATATACCTATGGGTGATTTATGTTGAGGTTTGACAGAAAACAGCAAAATTCTGTAAGGTAATTATCCTTCAATAAAAAATAAATTAGAAAAGAAGCCACAATTTTAACTGTAATAATTTTCTGTCCTAGGAGACAAAATTGAGTAAAGACTGGATTGGGAGTCCAACTGACTGCATTCAAATCTTTTCTTCACTATGTAGCTTCATGATTTGGGGAGTCATTAAATTAACTAAGCCCATTTTTCATCTTATAATAAATATAAAATAGATGCAACTTCATAAAGCTGCTATGATGATTAAATGAGATAATATATGGTGACATGCTTGGTATAGTACGTGACAACTAGAAAGTACCCAGTGAATTCTGACTTTGCTTTTTCTCTACTACCATGCAGGTTCCAGGCATTATGCCACACATTCAGTTCACTCAGTCAGTTGTGTCCGAGTCTTTGTGAACACATGGGCTGCAGCATGCCAGGCTTCCCTATCACCAACTCATGGAGCTTGCTCAGATTCATGTCCATTGAGTAGGTGTTGCCATCCAACCACCTCATCCTCTGTCATCCTCTTCTCCTCCTGCCTTCAATCTTTCCCAGCATCAGGGTCTTTTCCAATGAGTCAGCACATCAGATAGCCAAAGTACTGGAGTTTCGGCTTCAGCATCAGTCCTTCCAGTGAATATTAAGTTCTTATTTCTTTAGGATTGACTGGTTTGATATCCTTGCAGTCCAAGGGACTCTCAAGAGTCCTCTCCAACACAATAGTTCAAAAGCATCAATTATTTGGTGCTCAGCCTTCTTTATGGTCCAATTATCACATCCATACATGACTACTGGAAAAACCATAGCTTTGACTAGACAGAACTTTTTTGACAGAGTAATGTCTCTGCTTTTTAATATGCTGTCTAGGTTTGTCATAGCTTTGCTTCCAAGCAGCAAGCATCTTTTAGTTTCATAATTGCAGTCACCATCTGCAGTGATTTCGGCGACCAAGAAAATAAAGTCTGTCACTGTTTCCATTGTTTCCCCATCTATTTGTTGTGAAGTGTTGGGACTGGATGCCATGACCTTAATTTTTTGAATGTTGAGTTTCAAGCCACACATTAGGGATGCCAAAATGATGGTGTCCTCAAGTCACTCTAGTGGGGAAGATAAACATATAAAAAATTAACTTTTCTACAGTGTGATAGGCACCATCATAAAAGGTGTTCAACATAGTTCAAAAGAGAGAAGAGGGAGTGATTCTCTAGCTAGAGAATGTAGGGTGGGCTGTGGGCACAGGTGACAGACTTTCAAAGAGAAGTTGATACAATAATACGTATCATCTATCTATCAACACACACACACTCACACACACATGAAGGCCAGACTGATGGAGGGGAGGAAGAGACCAATGAGGATTTTTTTGGAGAGAGTTGGCAAAATGCTATCATTTTTCTTTTCCTGTTTCCACTCAAGTCAAATATGATATTGTGATTTATAATAAGATAGATATTTGGTCTTTGTCCTTGGTTCCTGGTGCACAGTTCAGTTCAGTCAGTTCAGTTCAGTCGCTCAGTCGTGTCCAACTCTTTGTGACCCCATGAATTGCAGTACACCAGGCCTCTGTCCATCACCAGCTCCCGGAGTTCACACAGATTCACATTCATCGAGTCAGTGATGTCATCCAGCCATCTCATCCTCTGTCGTCCTCTTCTCCTCCTGCCCCCAATCCTTCCCAGCATCAGAGTCTTTTCCAATGGGTCAACTCTTCACATGAGGTGGCCAAAGTATTGGAGTTTCAGCTTTAGCATCAGTCCTTCCAATGAATACTCAGGACTGATCTCCTTTAGATGGACGGTTGGATCTCCTTGCAGTCCAAGGGACTCCAACACCACGTTTCAAAAGCATCAATTCTTCACCCTCAGCTTTCTTCATTGTCCAACTCTCACATTCATACATGACCACTGAAAGGCCATAGCCTTGACTAGGGGGATCTTTGTTGGCAAAGTAATGTCTCTGCTTTTTAATATGCTGTCTAGGTTGGTCATAACTTTCCTTCCAAGGAGTAAGCATCTTTTAATTTCATGGCTGCAATGACCATCTGAAGTGATTTTGGAGCCCCCCTCCCCCCCTCAATGAAGTCTGACACTGTTTCCACTGTTTCCCCATCTATTTCCCATGAAGTGATGGGACCGGATGCCATGATCTTCGTTTTCTGAATATTGAGCTTTAGGCCAACTTTTTCACTCCTTTCATTTTCATCAAGAGGCTTTTTAGTTCCTCTTCACTTTCTGCCATAAGGTAGTCTTAATTTTATGGCTGCAGTCATGATCTGCAGTGATTTTTGGTCCCCCCAAAATAGTCTGTCACCTTTTCCACAGTTTCCCCATCTCTTTGCATGAAGCAATAAGACTAGATGCCATACATAATCTTAGTTTTCTGAATGTTGAGTTTTAAGTTAACTTTTTCACTTTCCTCTTTCACTTCCATCAAGAGGTTCTTTAGTTTGTCTTCGCTTTCTGCCATAAGGGTGGTGTCATCTACATATTAATATTTCTCCCTGCAATCTTGGTTCCAGCTTGTGCTTCATCCAGTTCAGCATTTCTCCTGATGTAGTCTGCATATAAATTAAATAAGCAGAGTGACAATAGACAGCCTTGATGTACTCCTTTCCTGATTTGGAACCAGTCTGTTGTTCCATGTCCAGTTCTAACTGTTGCTTCTTTACCTGCATACAGATTTCTCAGGAGGCAGGTCAGGTGGTCTGGTATTCCCATATCTTTAAGAGTTTTCCAGTTTGTTGTGATCCACACAGTCAAAGGCTTTGGCATAGTCAATAAAGCAGAAGTAGATGTTTTCCTGGAACTCTCTTGTTTTTTGATGATTCAGTGGATATTGGCAATTTGATCTCTGGTTCCTCTGCCTTTTCTAAAACCAGCTTGGACATCTGGAAGTTCACAGTTCATGTACTATTGAAGCCTGGCTTGGAGATAAACTTGAGAGGATAAGTTTAAAGAGGAAAAGTTGTATGAAAAAAAAAAAAAAGAGAGAATTTCCTGACTATCCTTGTATTTTGTGCAATTCTGTGAACTACAGTATCTTCAAGTCTCTTTTCACTCAAAAAACATACTTTAACATAGTTTCCTTTATTAATCAAGAGAAGATTCAGAACTTGAGTCGAGCCTTCATTTGCAGCCCCAGTATCTTTTCCCTCCACAGTCTTGAAACCTTAGTATCTCACAGGGCCATAGACACATATGAGCTGTAATGCTGGAGGATGGATATGATTTTTATTGTTCAACATCCACTAGGGGAATAGGATTTTATTTCCACTAGGATGTTTGAAATGATTAGCTAGAAACTATTTATCTGCCTCCTATTTATTCTGATGATGATTTAGTTAAGAAATATATTGTTTAAGGCCCTTTGTTTCAACTACCTTGAAGTCACCAATCCAGCGAATTGGATGAGTAATCAAACTGAAATCTTCAGCTTGTATGATTCAAAGAACTAACATCAAATGTACTCTACAAACAATATCCTCTTCTTGCTGTACATTTTAAATTAAGAAGCTTGAAGCATTTTTCATAACAATAGTCAAAACACCCTCTCACCTTCCCCACTATCTTCTCCTTATAACCTGTTAAAATAACACTGTCTGCAATTATGGCATCATTTGTTATGCATGATATAATAGACTGCAAATATAAAGAGGTATTATCATTACTTTTGTCCTTTGTTCTTTCAGGCCAGAATATTGCATACTTCTTTACTTTGACATTTATTGCTTTTAGATTGGTAATAGAATGGTTTGTGTTGCTCATTATCTTGAATGATGATAATATTAGAAGTTGGGGAGTCTGTGTTCTCTGTTAAGTAAAGACTTTGTATAATTTAACAAAGGTTATTACTGGACAATTACCCAGAATACAGTTCAAGTCTAATAAAGTATAGTCATATCCAGTCTTAAAGAGAATATTTACTATGGTTTCTAGGAAATTGGATCAAGTAGTGTTCATATATATTTTTTGCTGCTACTTTTCCTAAGTTCACCCTGACTGTTTCATAGGTAAAATTACAGTAAGAAAATTTGCCTGTAATAGTAGATGAAATAAAATAAAATGTAAAATTTTCAAGTTCTTAATTATATATATATATATATATATATAGAGAGAGAGAGAGAGGAGTTAAATCTTAGTCTCTTACAGTATTAAAAATTAATGTCCTATTCTCTCTACTGACATTGTTCTGGGTGAGGAATGTCCATGTCCTTCATACTTTCAACCAAACATTTCACAAAATTCAAATGGAAAAAAAAATGGACTTGGGTCAGAAAGAAAGATATTTTTTCTACAGGGAGCTAAACTGGTCATAGCTATCAAAAAATGTATGTTTCTATGTAACACTGCAAATAATATATGAAAAGAAATAAGAAAAGCTAAATCTCTGACTCCTAAAGAAAGTAATCAATGACTTTATATTAGAGATTGAAGAGAAAAAACTAATTTGAAAAGTGACACATGTTAAAGTATGTTGGCCAGGGGTCTGGCATGGGACTAGTCACCTGTTTTTTAATCACCTAATTTTCTCAAGTGGGTCACAATGTTTCCATGAATTTGACAAATTATTATTTGTTTAGTAGATTGGAAAGTAGTTTAAGGTGGATTCCATTTTAGTCTATGTAGGAATATGAACAGTGTGGAGAAAAATCAAGCCAAAACTTCTAGAAGCAAAACTTGCATACACGATGATTCTTAACACACTAGGACTCTTGGGCCAAAGCTGTCAAGAGAAATAAAATTTGTAGCCTTTGATAAGTCAAAAATCTTATATTTGTAAGATTATATTATTTTAGCAGAACTTTACCCATTTTGGATGTTACAGTTGTTAATTAATAGATATTTCACTTAATTGCTATTTCTAATTCATTGATGAAATGTTTCCTTTTTAATATTAGTACTAAAATATACTAGAAACATTTTTGAACTGCCCTAGTCAGACAATTTGCTACATATAATACTTCAGTGCAGAGGTTTATTCTGTCATGAGAAAATATTATTTTAAAAGAATATATGACAGAGGCAACCCAGTACTCTTGTCTGGGAAATCGCATGGACAGAGCCCTGGTGGGCTGTGGTTCACAGGGTCACAAAGAGCTGAACACAACTGAGAGACTGAGCATGAGCACAAGACTGAGATGAGCATGAGACTTTCATGATATGAAAGAAGATACATTCATTTGGTTGAATTCATTGGGTAGCTACTAAGTGTATAATTGCTATCACTATATCTTTTATATATATATATATCTCACTATATATGGAGAAGGAAATGACAACCCACTCCAGTATTCTTGCCTGGAGAACCCATGGCTGGAGAAGCTTGATGGGCTACAGTCCACAGGTTGCACAGAGTCGGACATGACTGAGTGACTTCACTTTCACTCACTATATCTGAACATACCTTTCCATCAAGATATTGAACGAGTCAAGAATGTCAAAATTTTAAACTTAAATTCAAAGTGTATGGGAAATTGTTTTATCAAAAATAGCGTGTCAGTCAAGCAAATTTTGAAAAGTTTAGTTTATGACTTTTTTTCCTTAAGGAATACCATAACAACTGAAGCTTACTGTACCAAAACCTATCTGTATGGGAGATTCTGTGCAATAGTCGTAGGACTTAATTACTATTGAACAAAAATATTTAAAGGAAAGGGTATGTGTTGATTCAAGTTAAGTCATATACCATCTGATCACTGTCTTGTTCACTGTGCACTGAACCAATGTAAAGAGAAAACATTCTTTATACTATGATTCCTTAACAGATGTCTTGTGAAGCATCATGCTAATGGAAAGTGCTCTGGAAATTAAACTATATGATATATCTGGGGGTAGTTTATAATCAACTTATGGTTACCCCCCACTCCCAGTGTAACCATAACTTAGTTTTCTGTGAGTCTGTTTCTGTTCTGTAAATAAAGGTTTTATTGTTTTATTTTATACACAAAAAGCTAAAACAGACATATTTAGTAATTTTTCCAAGGGCATTTGGTCCATGAATGGCACATCAATTTTCAAATATAAAAAATGATACCCAATCACTGATACTAGCCACTATACTATATAGCTTTATAAGATGAGGGCAGTAGTAGTATGGTTTAAAAATAATTACTAGATTAATAATTTAGAGGATATATTATCCAGCTTCAATCTTTTACCTGTATTTCAAATACATCTATTAAACCACCTGTTAAAATTTTCTACCTACCTGTGGTATAGGCCTATTTGGACATATCATTCTCTCTCAATTTGCCCCTAATGTATTTTCTATCTTAGTGTTACCATTCTCCACCCAGGTATTGAAGCTACATGCCTCAAAGGCTTTTCACACTCCTCGCCTTGAACATATGCCTAATCAGTCTCAACATTCTGAATAATATACTGCCAATTATTAATCTATTAATCAATTTCTAACCAAACTACTACTGCCCTCATTTATTTCCTCATTAGCTTTTCATAGACCTCCACAATGAATGCCTTAACCAGTATGCTTGCTTCCATGTTTGTCTTCCTCAATTATTTTCTCCATATATTTTTCAAAGAAAATCTTTCAAATTTCAAATTGGCCTTGTCAGTCCCTCTCACCTACAGATTGGAGGGCAAGCCAATTAAAATCATACCTCCATTATCTTTCTTGTTAATCTCTACTTCACATCACCTACTCTAAGAAAATTGTGTTCCCTGCCTTTGTATTTCTCATAGAAATCTTTTGATTTTTCCTCCATAATTGGTCTGGGTGATTCTTCTATATTCCTCACAACTCTGATCAAGTATCAAATCCTAGAGAATGGTGTTTTCATTGCTTCATCCCATATTTCTAGGCTTGGTCCTCTTAATATCAAATAAAAACTAATGTGTTTTCCTTACAGAGGTAAATCCATCTGTTAATATTTCTAGACTCTGAAATTGTTGAGGATAGAGACTATGACATTATTATTATTTGTTTAAATCCACTGTGAAGAAAGCTGAGCGCCAAAGAATTGATGGTTTTGAACTGTGGTGTTGGAGAAGACTCTTGAGAGTCCCTTCGACTGCAAGGAGGTCCAATGAGTCCATCCTAAAGGAGATCAGTCCTGAGTGTTCATTGGAAGGACTGATGCTGAAGTTGAAACTCCAATACTTTGGCCACCTCTTGCGAAGAGTTGACTCATTAGAAAAGACCCTGATGCTGGGAGGGACTGGGGGCAGGAGGAGAAGGGGACAACAGAGGATGAGATGGCTGGATGGCAATCCCTGACTTGATGGACTTGAGTCTGAGTGAACTCGGGAGTTGGTGATGGACAGGGAGGCCTGGCGTGCTGCAGTTCATGGGGTTGCAAAGGGTCGGACACGACTGAGCAACTGAACTGACTGACTTCCTAGTTCACTACCTGGTGCATGTAACTATTTAATAATTAAATAATGAGTGTTGAATGAAACCATGCCTTGATGAATAAACAATAAGAGCAGAAGTAATAATATATATCATTTTAAACACATATTAAGTATATTTATAATTTCTTAAATGAGTCTAACTTCTCTCAGATTGCTCTATAACTATATTTTGTGAAGTTTTCTTTTTTAAGTGACCCAATGTAGGGTTTTCTTTCTTTCTTTTTTGAGCTGTCACACACACAGTGTAGCAGACTTTTTTTTTTTTTTTTTTTTTGGTCTGGTGGACCTGTCAATAATGTAAACAGAGTAATGTGTATTTTGGGATATATGAACTTTCATGCATGCTCAGTCATTCAGCTGTGTCTGACTCTTTGCAAACCCATGGATTATAGCCCTACAAACTCCTCTGTCCATGGAAATTTTCCAGACAAGAATACTGGAATGTGTTATCATTTCTTACTCCCAGTTAATCTTCTTGACCCAAGGGTCAAACCATGTCTCCTGAATTGGCAGGCAGATTCTTTACCACTGAGCCAACTAGGAAGCCTTGTTGTATACAAGGACTTTGACTTAAATCAGTTTTCAAAAAAATGGAATAAATTCTACATTTTATCTTACTGTATCTCATTCTCCAGTTTAATGTAGAGTTCTGGGGGGCTCCAAAATCACTGCAGATGGTGACTGCAGCCATGAACTTAGAAGACGCTTACTCCTTGAAGAAAAGTTTTGACCAACCTAGATAATACATTCAAAAGCAGAGACATTACTTTGCCGACTAAAGTCCATCTAGTCAAGGCTATGGTTTTTCCTACGGTCATGTATGGATGTGAGAGTTGGACTGTGAAGAAGGCTGAGCACTGAAGAATTGAGGCTTTTGAACTGTGGTGTTGGAGAAGACTCTTGAGAATCCTTTGGACTGCAAGGAGATCCAACTAGTCTATTCTGAAGGAGATCAGCCCTGGGATTTCTTTGGAAGGAATGATGCTAAAGCTGAAACTCCAGTACTCTGGCCACCTCATGGGAAGAGTTGAATCACTGGAAAAGACTCTGATGCTGGGAGGGATTGGGGGCAGGAGGAGAAGGGGATGACAGAGGATGAGATGGCTGGATGAACAAGGAGGCCTGGTGTGCTGCGATTCATGGGGTCACAGAGAGTCGGACACCACTGAGCGACTGAACTGAACTGAACTGAACTGAATATTGTCTTTCAAGCCAAATTCTTTTTATTTAAAACCTTGTTTTCCACTGACAAGTGAAGTGTTCTTGGGCAATTTGCTTAACTTTTATTTATATGAATTCCCTAAACTACAAATAGGAAAGTTAATAAACTTTTCACAAAGAGTTGTTGCAATAGTTGAAGATTATTTGAATCTCTGTGTTCTTTGAAATACTGTAGAATCTTATAAGAGGACAATTAGCATTCATAATAGTGTGTCATTTTATAATTAGTCAATAAATGTTAACTAAGTTATTGTTATCATATACATTAAATGAATTTTAAAATTAAAAAATAGTTACCTAGGGTCGCAAAGAGTCAGACATGACAGGGCAACTGAACTGAACTGAAGGTCAGTATCTTCATTTCTCTGGCTATTGTCTGATTATCTGAGGTTAGATTCACCCCTCCACCACAGTCAGGGCCCCGGTAAGAGGCTTTCTGCAGGACAGATGTGCTGGCCCCCTGTACAAGCACCAGAATACACTCTGGTGTTGGTTTTCATACACTCTGCCTGCAGCTGTTTAAAAAGTCCTCTAATTAAATTCTTCTGTAATTCCCCAACATGGATGGATAGCCTTTTATTCTACCCAAATCCTCATTGATACAATTTTTATCCTCATAACCCAGCAAGATCAAAATTCTTTTCCAACATTTTACAGGCAAAGAAACCTAAATCCTGAGAAACTAGGAATAACTGTCCCAGTGTATTTGTTGCATTCCTACCATTTAGCATGGTAACATGGTGAACTTGCAGAAATAAGATGCGACTTTCCATGCACTGTTCTGCTTCAAACAACAATTAGATCGGCCATGACCTCCTTAGCCTCCTTACCTTTTGTTCATTACCAGAATAAATGAATCTTCATAGCTGTGCTCTTGCCAAAGCAAAGGTTCTGTGACATCGTTTCAATCTTCGAGACCTATGTTACATATACTATAGTTGTACTAACACATACTACTGTATCTTTGGTACATACTACATAAATTTCTTCTATAAGTATTAGTCCTCCAAAGGAAAGGACCACTCCTTTGAAGGAAATGAATGTAACTTTCTCTCAATTTTATGTAAATTTTGTTGCAGTATCTAATGTGCACATTTTCTAATACGTATTTAACGAAGTATTTAACGAATGCTAAAAATATGACAAAGCCTTTGACTGTGTGGTTCACAATAAACTGTGGAAAATTCTGAAGGAGATGGAAATACCAGACCACCTGAACTGCCTTAAAATTAAAAAATAGTTACCATCCAAGTAAATTACTGTACTGTTAAAGTGATATCTTAAAAACCTTGAGGACCTAAAGAATTGCAAATTCCTGACATAAATTCTCCTCATTTATTTATTTATTTAAATTTTTTATTTTGTATTGTAGTGTAGCCGATACACAATGTTGTGATAGTTTCAGGTGGACAGCAAAGGGACTTAGCCATAAGCATACATGTATCTAATTCTCTGCAAATTCCCCTCTTTTCCAGGCTGCCACATAATATTGAGCAGAGTTCCCTATGTCATACAGTAGGCTCTTGTTGGTTAACCATTTAAATACAGTAGTGTATAACTCCTCAGTTACTTTTTTAACTTTTTAGTTCTCTGTTTACCCTCTCAGTTGTCAGTTTTTGCTACTGTCATTATCTTAAATTCTAACATATTTTCTGCCAATGAGTTCATTTAGGTATACACAACAGTTAAACAAGTTGAGATTATGACTGCTTGATCTACAAAGGGATCAGCAGGGGAGGAAGTGATTAAATACAGGTGTCTTGTACAGTTTGTTGAATGGCTGTTTACTTCAACTAGCTTAGGAAATAGGCGGATAAGATGTGATGGAGGGGCCACAGTAAAATAAAAGAAGCTTTAGTAAATGTGAATTTGAAATCCATGTTGATCATTATTATTCACGTAAGTAATTTATGTGAATAATTTATGTTTTATATTAAATCACATGCACTTACATTTGTGCATGTGTGTATATGTATCAGTTCAGTTACTCGGTTGTGTCTGACTCTTTGCGACCCCCTGAACTACAGCACGCCAGGCCTCCCTGTCTATCACCAACTCCCGGAGTTTACCCAGACTCATGTCCATTGAGTCAGTGATGCCATCCCGCCATCCCATCCTCTGTCAGTCCCTTCTCCTCCTGCTCCCAATCCCTCCCAGCATCAGAGTCTTTTCCAATGAGTCAACTTTTTGCATGAGGTGGCCAAAATATTGGAGTTTCGGCTTCAGCAACAGTCCTTCTAATGAACACCCAGGACTGATCTCCATTAGGATGGACTGGTTGGATCACTTTGCAGTCGAAGGGACTCTCAAGAATCTTCTCCAATACCACAGTTCAAAGTATCAATTCTTTTGCACTCAGCTTTCTTCACAGTCCAACTCTCATATCCATATACAACCACTGGAAAAAACATAGCCTTGACTAGATGACCTTTGCTGGCAAAGTAATGTCTCTGCTTATTAATATGCTATCTTGGTTGGTCATAATTTTTCTTCCAAGGAGTAAGCATCTTTTAATTGTATGGCTGCAATCACCATCTACAGTGATTTTGGAGCCCCCCAAAATAAAGTTTGACACTGTTTCCACTGTTTCCCCATCTATTTCCCATGAAGTGATGGGACCAGATGCCATGATCTTAGTTTTCTGAATGTTGAGCTTTAAGTCAATTTTTCCACTCTCCCCTTTCACTTTCATCAATTATTTTTATCTTTAGTTTCTTATAACTCTATCCTCATTATCCAAAGAAAGTTTAACAAATTGAAATGGAAGCTTTTAGAAGAAAATGGAATCCACTTTCATTTCTTCAAGACCTGACTTGTCTCAGGAATTGATCTATTTCTGGAAATTATATTCATTCACCTGTGATTTTTATTTTGCCCCCAATTTTAAAGTTTGTCAAGCCATCAGCTCTGTGGTGTTCTATGTCTGAGAAATCTCCCTGCTGGCTAGCTCCCACAGGAGCCTGCTTAGCATGTTCAGTCTAACTTCACAGTCATTTCATTTCCTGTTTTCCCATTTCTGCCAGCCTTTGACTGTTAATAGCCATTTCAACAGCGAAGGAAAATAAACATTTTAAAAAAATGAAAAGGAAATTTATGTATTGGTTTATTAGTGCTGCTAATAAATTCTTTTGGGGTAAAATACATTACAATTTATGATTCATTCTACTTTGTAATCATAATTAGAATTTGGTCATCTGTATCATCTGAAAAGGGGCTTTCTAGATAGCTTAGCTGGTAAAGAATCCACCTGCAATGTGGGTAACCTGAGTTCAACCCCTGGGTTGGGAAGACCCCCTGGAGGAGGGCATGGCAACCCACTCCAGTATTCTTACCTGGAGAATCCCCATGGACAGAGGAGTCTGGGAAGCAACAGATCATGGGGTTGACAGACCATGGGGTCACAGAATTGGACACAACTGAAAAATTGGGCATTAACACAAATGCAACAGACAGAAAGTTAAGGTATATTTTTAAAGAATCATCTCTTTTTTTGCTTATATCAGAAATCAACAGCTAGATATTCTAATGTATTTTCTTTTAAATTAATTTTGAAAGAAGCATTTGTGCATACTATAATTATAAGAACAACAAGGAAATAACCACTATTTCTTATCAATGCTGAGTTTTAATTTTTGGCAGTGGCTCACATTAATTTTTATTTTATTACCCACTTTGAAATATTTGAAACATAATCAGAGTTAACTTTATTCCATGGAAATTTTGGAACTCGCATAGTTTGAGACAGGTTTATTGTAGGAGATGTGGAAAATAAGTCTCTTTCTTTAAGTTATGCTGTTTTTAAAATTTTTTTTCACTATTCCTAAAGCTTAATTTGTTGCCGTTATTGTTGTTCAATCCACTCTCCCCTTTCTCTTTCATCAATTATTTTTATCTTTAGTTTCTTATAACTCTATCCTCATTATCCAAAGAAAGTTTAACAAATTGAAATGGAAGCTTTTAGAAGAAAATGGAATCCACTTTCATTTCTTCAAGACCTGACTTGTCTCAGGAATTGATCTATTTCTGGAAATTATATTCATTCACCTGTGATTTTTATTTTGCCCCCAATTTTAAAGTTTGTCAAGCCATCAGCTCTGTGGTGTTCTATGTCTGAGAAATCTCCCTGCTGGCTAGCTCCCACAGGAGCCTGCTTAGCATGTTCAGTCTAACTTCACAGTCATTTCATTTCCTGTTTTCCCATTTCTGCCAGCCTTTGACTGTTAATAGCCATTTCAACAGCGAAGGAAAATAAACATTTTAAAAAAATGAAAAGGAAATTTATGTATTGGTTTATTAGTGCTGCTAATAAAATCTTTTGGGGTAAAATACATTACAATTTATGATTCATTCTACTTTGTAATCATAATTAGAATTTGGTCATCTGTATCATCTGAAAAGGGGCTTTCTAGATAGCTTAGCTGGTAAAGAATCCACCTGCAATGTGGGTAACCTGAGTTCAACCCCTGGGTTGGGAAGACCCCCTGGAGGAGGGCATGGCAACCCACTCCAGTATTCTTACCTGGAGAATCCCCATGGACAGAGGAGTCTGGGAAGCAACAGATCATGGGGTTGACAGACCATGGGGTCACAGAATTGGACACAACTGAAAAATTGGGCATTAACACAAATGCAACAGACAGAAAGTTAAGGTATATTTTTAAAGAATCATCTCTTTTTTTGCTTATATCAGAAATCAACAGCTAGATATTCTAATGTATTTTCTTTTAAATTAATTTTGAAAGAAGCATTTGTGCATACTATAATTATAAGAACAACAAGGAAATAACCACTATTTCTTATCAATGCTGAGTTTTAATTTTTGGCAGTGGCTCACATTAATTTTTATTTTATTACCCACTTTGAAATATTTGAAACATAATCAGAGTTAACTTTATTCCATGGAAATTTTGGAACTCGCATAGTTTGAGACAGGTTTATTGTAGGAGATGTGGAAAATAAGTCTCTTTCTTTAAGTTATGCTGTTTTTAAAATTTTTTTTCACTATTCCTAAAGCTTAATTTGTTGCCGTTATTGTTGTTCAATCTTAAGTCATGTCTGATTCTTTGCAACCACATTGGCTGACTGAAGAACAACAGGCTTCCCTGTCCTTTGCTATCTCCCAGAGTTTGCTCAAATTCATGTACATTGAGTTGGTGATGCTATCTAACCATCTCACCCCTTTTCCTCCTGCACTCAATCTTTCCCAGCATTAGGGTCTTTTCTAGTGAGTCACTGCTTTGCATCAGATGGCCAAAGTAATGGAGCTTCAGCTTTAGCATCAGTCCTTCCAATGAATATTCAGGGCTGATTTTCTTTAGGATTGACTGATTTGATCTCCTCTGTGTCCAAGGGACTCTCAAGAGTCTTCTCCAGCACCACAGTTCAAAAGCATCATTTCTTCAGTGCTCAGTCTTCTCTGTGGTCCAACTCTTACATCTGCCCATGACTACTGGAAAAGCAATAGATTTGACTATGTGAACTTTTGTCAGCAAAGTAATGTTTCTGCTTTTAATATGCTGTCTAGGTTTGCCATAATTTTTCTTCCAAAGAGCAAGTATCTTTTAATTTTATGTCTGCAATCACCATCTGAGGTGATTTTGGAAACCAAGAAAATAAAGCCTGTAACACTTTCACCTTTTCCCCTTCTATTAGCCATGAAGTAATCTTAGCTTTTTTTTTAATGCTGAGTTTCAAGCTAAATTTTTACTCTACTCTTTCACCCCCATCAAAAGGGTCTTTAGTTCCTCTTCACTTTCTGCTGTTAGAGTGGTATCATCTGCTAACTGCTAAGTCACTTCAGTTGTGTCCGACTCTGTGTGACCCCATAAACGGCAGCCCACCAGACTCCCTGTCCCTGGGATTCTCCAGGCAAGAACACTGGAGTGGGTTGCCATTTCCTTCTCCAATGCATGAAAGTGAAAAGTGAAAGTAAAGTCGCTCAGTTGTGTCCGACCCTCCATGACCCCATGGACTCATGGACTGCAGCCCACCAGGCTCCTCCATCCATGGGATTCTCCAGGCAAGAGTACTGGAGTGGGATGCCATTGCCTTCTCCAGTGGTGTTATCTATGTGCATGCATTTCTCTGACATAGCAAATAAATAAATAGAGAAGGAAATATAGTTAACTGGTGATGTTTTCTTGGCCTACCTGATGACAATCACTTTGTTTTATAGATGTTTTCTCATTGTATTACCTCATTCTTCTGATAGGGAGTCAACAGAACCAGTAAATTTATGCAGGCTAAAATTATATTCTTCAGTTCTATGTTTACATCTCTTCCGAATGGCTCTGTACAGCCTCTGTAACCTTGTAACACATTTTTAAGTAAGCTCCTAATTATTTTTTAGGGCAGCACACATAAAAACAATAATTCAAATGAGGATTTTTATCCTTTCCCATATCATTCTCTTAATAGACTGAGATGTACAATTTTTGATTTGCAAGTTATCAGAACATTTTGTACTTTGCTTATTTATAATGGGAAATGCACTAGATAATATAACTTTAAAGGAAGTAGCTGAAATATTTTGACACATAAAGGATGATGATGGTAACCATTTAGAAAATTTAAATTGTAAAGAACCCACCTGTCAATGCAGAAGACATAAGATAAGTAGGTTCTACCCCTGGGTTGGGAAGATCCCCTGGAGGAGGGTTTGGCAACCCATGGAGAATGCCATGGATGGAGGAGCTTGGTGTGCTGTAGTCCATGGGGTCTCCAAGAGTGGGACACGACTGAAATGACTTAGCACAGGCACCATAAATACTGGAAGAAGATGAAGGCAAAGCAATATTGAGTTAATAAAAAAAATAATGCACCCAGTAAAATAAGAAACATTTAGATTATAACTATTATCCAAGGCAGTTTATCATACTTAAGTCATAAATTTGTACTATAAATATCTATAAGATTAAAAAAAATGAAAACCAACTTACTCAATTGTAACCTTCACATTTATATGTGAAATTTAGTGCCAAATAAATAAGTATAAGCACACTCTGAATGAAGCAACTTGTTATTTTGACTTATATCTTAATACACATCATCTAATAATAAATGCAAATCTAAATCAAAATGTGAATGAAATTGTGTAGTATTTTCTAATGTTTAAATGTGTTGTATCATCGTGCCATTATTAACCTATTATCTCTCAGTTCCAAATGCAGTCTGCTTGATTTTGCTTTCTTATGCCAAAGTTGAGAACTCTATGAATACTAATTTTTCTTTGCCAGTGGCTTTCTATTAGTGTGTGTGCATCTTCAGGCACTTTAGTTGTCTCTAACTCTTTGTGACCCTAAGCCTGTAGCCTGCCAGGCTCCTCTGTCCATGGGATTCTCCAGGTAAGGCTTGGAGTGGGCTGCCATGTCCTCCTTCAGGGGATCTTCCTGACCCAGGGATCAAACTCAGATCTCCTGCATCTTCTGCATTGCAGGCAGATTCTTTACTCCTGAGCCACCAGGGAAGCCCCATTTTTCTATTATTAATATATTTTGCCAGTAAAGAGCAGAGATAGATTGAAAAACAGGGAAAATGGGGAAGAAACTTCTGCATATCTGTTTGCTTGCTGTGAGCACAACTTTGCCAGAGTCTCAGCAGCTCCTTTTAGCTTCCAGCTTTATTTGGTATAATTGGGTCCAGCTTCCTTGGGCTCACAAGGTGCCACTGGTGACTATGTCATTGCTCAATATCTAGCCTGAACTCTAGCTCCTTTGTTCCCCAGGTCTATGGGTAGAAGCTGCTTTCCATAGTTAATAATTCTGGGTATAATACAACCCAGAGAGTAAGAGCATTTTTGCTTTTTCACCTTCCATAGTTATGTAAATGTGACCCTGTGTTAAATTTCCTTTATTAATATATCTATTGTGATTTCTGTTGTCCCCCCCAAATTTTTGTTGTTTAGTTGATAAGTCATGTCTGACTCTTTATGACCCCATGAATTCTAGCCTGCCAGGCTCCTCTGTTCATGGGATTCTCTAGGCAAGAATACTGGAGTGGGTTGCCATTCCCTTCTCCAGGGGATCTTTCCAACCCAGAGACTGAACCCACATCCCCTGAATTGGCAGGCAGATTCTTTACCACTGAACCACCAGGGAAGCCCTTCCTAGCTAAATTCTATCATGGCATTATAGTCTGACTTACATATATGTTTTACCTTTAATTTTATTTTTAAAACTTATTATACATAAGATATTCAGAATTGGATTAAACATAATCCTTGTTCCATTTACAGTTTATTTTCATTTAGTTGATTAATTTCTGATAATATAATTAAAAATTATAACTCACTGCCAAAAGTAAAAGTTAGTACAGTGAAGTGAAGAAAGAGTTGTTTTTTTCAAGAATGGTACCAGTTGAATTGGAGTTTCATGTGGGGAGAATATATATCTTGATTCCTACTTCATACCATACACAACTGTAGATATGTCTAAGACAAGAGAAAATATTTCAAAGATATCAGAACAAATTATTTGTATATATTTGACTACTAAAACACA
Organism: Madoqua kirkii; assembly: GCA_006408675.1. Classification (NCBI taxonomy): domain Eukaryota; kingdom Metazoa; phylum Chordata; class Mammalia; order Artiodactyla; family Bovidae; genus Madoqua; species Madoqua kirkii. Next base: position 6,078 of record SJYC01055045.1, on the reverse strand, counting down.
TTCATTGTGAATAGGCAATAAGTGGGGCAAAAAAAAAAAGTATTTGCAATACAGAGTAGTGACGGAGTTATATATAGAAAACAATGAACAAGAAAAAGATAGAAACTCAATAAAAAAATGGCAGACTTGCATAAAAACTTTACAAAAGAGTATATTAAATGAACAATAAAAGAATGGAAAGAAGTTAAACTTCATCAGTGATAAGGAGAATGAAAATTTAAACCACAAAGTAATGCCCATTAGACACAATGCTTGAAGTGTTAAAAAAAAAATCTAACAAAGATATGGAGTATGACAGTGGAACATGATAATATAAATGACCAAGTTTGTGGAAAATTACTTGGCAGGATCTACTAAATTCAGTTGTTGGCTTAAAGCTCAACATTCAGAAAACTAAGATCATGGCATCCAGTCCCATCACTTCACAGCAAATAGATGGGAAAACAGTGGAAACAGTGGCAGCCTTTATTTTTGGAAGTTCCAAAATTACTGCAGATGGTGACTACAGCCATGAAATGAAAAGGTGTTCACTCCTTGAAAGAAAAGTTATGACCAACCTAGAGGTGAATTCGTTCAGTCGTGTCTGACTCTTTGCGACCCCGTGGACTGTAACCTACTAGGCTTCTCCGTCCATGGGATTCTCCAGGCAAGAATACTGGAATGGATTGCCATTTTCTTCTCCAGGGGATCTTCACAACCCAGGGATTGAACCTGGGTCTCCCACATTTGAGGCAGACGCTTTAACCCCTGAGCCACCAGGGAAGCAAAAAGTAGAGACATTACATTGTCAACAAAGGTCCATCTAGTCAAGGCTATGGTTTTTCCAGTCATCATGTATGGATGTGAGAGGTGGACTATAAAGAAAGTTGAGCACTGAAGAATTGATGCTTTTGAACTGTGGTGTTGGAGAAGACTCGTGAGAGTCCCTTGGACTACAAGGAGATCCAACCAGTCCATCCTGAAGGTGATCAGCCCTGGGCATTCATTGGAAAGATTGATGCTGAAGCTGAAACTCCAATACTTTGGCCACTTGATGCAAAGAGTTGACTCACTGGAAAAGACCCTGACGTTGGGAAAGATTGAGAGTGATAGGAGAAGGAGATGACAGAGGATGAGACGGTTGGATGGCATCACTGACTCAATGGACATAAGTTTGAGTAAGCTCTGGGAGTTGATGAAGGACAGGGAGGCCAGGCCTGCTACAGTCCATGTGATCCCAAAGAGTTGGAAATGACTGAGTGACTAAACTAAACTGAACTAAATTCAGAGGAGTGCAGATCCTATGACCCAGCCATTATTCTTCTGTATATATGTTAAGCATATATACACATACACATGTTCATCAAAAACAAGTATGAGCATTATTTATACAGACACTGTTTATTATAGCCTCAAATATGAAACCAAGATAGGCCTGTTCATAGAAAAGCAAATACATTTTGGTATATTCTCACAAAGAAATTAAAAGATGCTTGTTCCTTGTAAGGAAAGCTATAATATTTGGGAAAGATTGAGAGTGATAGGAGAAGGAGATGACAGAGGATGAGACGGTTGGATGGCATCACTGACTCAATGGACATAAGTTTGAGTAAGCTCTGGGAGTTGATGAAGGACAGGGAGGCCAGGCCTGCTACAGTCCATGTGATCCCAAAGAGTTGGAAATGACTGAGTGACTAAACTAAACTGAACTAAATTCAGAGGAGTGCAGATCCTATGACCCAGCCATTATTCTTCTGTATATATGTTAAGCATATATACACATACACATGTTCATCAAAAACAAGTATGAGCATTATTTATACAGACACTGTTTATTATAGCCTCAAATATGAAACCAAGATAGGCCTGTTCATAGAAAAGCAAATACATTTTGGTATATTCTCACAAAGAAATTAAAAGATGCTTGTTCCTTGTAAGGAAAGCTATAATAAACCTAGATAGTGTATTACAAAGAAGAGACATTACTTTGCAGATAAAGGCCTGTATAGTTGAAGCTACAGTTTTTCCAGGAGTCATGTGCTGATGTGAGAGTTACACCACAAAGAAGTAAAAGCAGTGCTAAGGGGAAAGTTCATAGCTTTACAAGCTTACCTCAAGAAACAAGAAAAAAATCAAATAAATAACCTAACAATACCAAAAGCAACAACAACAACAAAAAAGAAATGAAGAACCTCAGGGTTAGTAGAAGGAAAGCAATCATAAAAACTAAGGCATAAACAATAAAAAAGAAAGGAGATTATAGCAAAAATTAGAAAACTAAATAAAGTCTGGTTCTTAGAAGGTAAATAAAATAGACAAACCACAGCCAGAAACATCAAGAAAATAGGGAGAAGAATCAAATTAACAAAATTAGAAATGAAAATGGAGAAATCAAAACAGACAACACAAAAATACAGAGGATCATAAGAGACTACTATCAGTAACCATATGACAATAAAAAGAACAACTTGGAATTAATGGACAATTCTTAGAAAAATATAACCTTACAAAACTGAACCAGGAAGAAATAGAAAATCTTAACAGATCCATCACGAACACAGTAATTGAAACTGTAATTTAAAAATCCTCCAACAAACAAAAGCCCAGGACCATATGGCTTCACAGGTGAATTCTACTAAAAATTTAGAGAAAGGCTAACCCCTATCCTTCTCAAAATCTTCTAGAAAATAACAGAGTAAGATTACTTCCAGACTCATTCTATGAGGCCACCATCACCCTAATACCCAAACCAGGCAAAGATGCCACACAAAAAGAAAACTACAGGCCAATATCACCAATGAACATGCACGCAAAATCCTCAACAAAATTCTAGCAAACAGAATCCAACAACATATTAAAAATAGCATACGTCATGACCAAGTGGGCTTTATACCAGGGATGCAACGATTCTTCAATATTTGCAAATCAATCAATGTGATATGCCACATTAACAAATTGAAGGATACAATCCATATAATTATCTCTATAGATGCAGAGAAAGCCTTTGACAAAATTCAACAACAATTTATGATAAAAACTCTCCAGACAGAAAGCATAGAAGGAACATCAGTTCAGTTGAGTTGCTCAGTTGTGTCCAACTCTTTGTGACCCCATGAATTGCAGCAAGCCAGGCCTCCTTGTCCATTACCAACTCCTGGAGTTTACTCAAACTTATGTCCATCGAGGCGGTGATGACATCCAGCCATCTCATCCTCTGTCATCTCCTTCTCCTGCCCTCAATCCTTCCCAGCATCAGGGTCTTTTCCAATGAGTCAACACTTCACATGAGGTGGCCAAAGTACTAGAGTTTCAGCTTCAGCATCAGTCTTTCCAATGAACATCCAGGACTGATCTCCTTTAGGATGGACTCGTTGGATCTCCTTGCAGTTCAAGGGACTCTCAAGAGTCTTCTCCAACACCACAGTTCAAAAGCATCAATTCTTTGGCGCTCAGCTTTTTTCACAGTCCAACTCTCACATCCACACATGACCACTGAAAAAAACATAGCCTTGACTAGACAGAATTTTTTGGCAAAGTAATGTATCTGCTTTTGAATATGCTATCTAGGGTGGTCATAACTTTACTTCCAAGGAATAAGTGTCTTTATATTTCATGGTGGCAATCACCATCTGCAGTGATTTTGGAGCCCAGAAAAATAAAAGGCTGCCACTGTTTCCACTGTTTCCACATCTATTTACCATGAAGTGATGGGACCAGATGCCATGATCTTAGTTTTCTGAATGCTGAGCTTTAAGCCAACTTTTTCACTCTCCTCTTTCTCTTTCATCAAGAGGCTTTTAGTTTCTCTTCACTTTCTGCCATAAGGGTGGTGTCATCTGCATATCTGAGGTTATTGATATTTTTCACAGCAATCTTGATTATAGCTTGTGCTTCTTCCAGCCTAGCATTTCTCATGATGTACTCTGTGTATAAGTTAAATAAGCAGAGTGACAATATACAGCCTTGACGTACTCCCTTTTCCTCTTTGGAACCAGTCTGTTGTTCCACGTCCAGTTCTAACTGTTGCTTCCTGACCTGCATATAGGTTACTCATTATCAATTCAGTTCAGTTCAGTTCAGTTGCTCAGTCGTGTCCGACTCTTTGTGACCCCATGAATTGCAGCACGCCAGGCCTCCCTGTCCATCACCATCTCCCAGAGTTCACTCAGAACTCATGTTCATCGAGTCAATGATGCCATCCAGCCATCTCATCCTCGGCCGTCCCTTTCCCCTCCTGCTCCCAATTCTTCCCAGCATCAGAGTCTTTTCCAATGAGTCAACTCTTTGCATGAGTTGGCCAAAGTACTGGAATTCAGCTTTAGCATCATTCCTTCCAAAGAAATCCCAGGGTTGATCTCCTTCAGAATGCACTGGTTGGATCTCCTTGCAGTCTAAGGGACTCTCAAGAGTCTTCTCCAACACTACAGTTCAAAAGCATTAATTCTTCAGCACTCAGCCTTCTTCACAGTCCAACTCTCACATCCATACATGACCACAGTAAAAACCATAGTCTTGACTAGATGGACCTTAGTGGGCAAAGTAATGTCTCTGCTTTTGAATATACTATCTAGGTTGGTCATAACTTTTCCTCAAAGGACTAAGCGTCTTTTAATTTCATGGCTGCAGTCACCATCTGCAGTGATTTTGGAGCCCACAAAAATGAAGTCTGACACTGTTTCCACTGTTTCTCCATCTATTTCCCATGAAGTGATGGGACCGGATGCCATGATCTTTGTTTTCTGAATGTTGAGCTTTAAACCAACTTTTTCGCTTTCCTTCACTGTCACCTAGAGGCTCTTTAGTTCTTCTTCATTATCAGAGAAATGCAAATCAAAACTACAATGAAGTACCATCTCATTCCAGTCACAACGGGTGCTATTCAAAAGTTTACAAATAAATGCTGGAGAAGGTATGGAGAAATGGGACCCCTCTTAAACTGTTGATGTGAATGCAAAGTAGTACAGCCACTATGGAGAACCATGTGGAGATTCCTTAAAAAAAAACTGAAAATAAAATTGCCATCAGTTCAGTTCAGTTCAGTTCAATTGCTCAGTGGTGTCCAACTCTTTGCAACACCATGAACTGCAGCATGCCAGGCCTTCCTGTCCATCACCAACTCCCAGAGTCTACTCAAACTTATGTCCGTAAAGTAGGTGATAAGACCCAGCAGTCCCACTCATGGGCATACACACTGAGAAAACCAGAATTGAAAAAGACACATGTTAATTGAAAGAAACTCCAATTATTATCACAGCACTGTTTACAACAGCCAGGATATGGAAGCAACCTAGATGTCCATCAGCAGACGAATGGATAAGAAAGTTGTGGAAAATATACAATGGAATATTACTCAGCTATTAAAAAGAATGCATTTGAATCAGTTCTAATGAGGTGGATGAAACTGGAACCTGTTATACAGAGTGAATTAAATCAGAACATAGAACACCAATACACTATATTAATACATATATATGGAATTTAGAAAGATGGTAACAACAACACTATATGCAAGATAGCAAAAGGGTGCACCCATGGCTGATTCATGTCAATGTATAGAAAAACCCACAATATTATAAAGTAATTAGCCACCAATTAAAAAAAATTTTTAAGAAGGCTGTGCATGCATGCACGCATGCTACGTCACTTCAGTTATGTCTCATCCTTTGCAACGCTATGGACTGTAGCTCACCAAACATTTCTGTCGATGGGATTCTCCAGGCAAGAATATTGGAGTGGGTAGCTCTTTCCTCCTCCAGGTTATCTTCCCAACCCAGGGGTAGAACCCATATTTCTTATGTCTCCTGCTGAGTGCAGAAGAATTGATGCCTTTGAATTGTGGTGCTGGAGAAGACTCTTGGAAATCCCTTGGACAGCAAGTAGATTAAACAAGTCAGTCCTAAAGGAAATCAGTCCTGAATATTCATTGGAAAAACTGATGCTGAAGCTTAAGCTCCAGTACTTTCACCACCTGATGTGAAGAAATGACTTACTGGAAAAGACCCTGATGCTGGGAAATATTGAGGGCAGGAGGAGAAGGGAATGACAGAGGATGAGATGGTTGAATGGCATCACTGACTAGATGGACATGAGTTTTAACAC
>SJYC01055043.1:0-11415 GCA_006408675.1 Madoqua kirkii | reverse complement strand
TTGAATTTGGGTTTAGTATACATAAAACTGAAGCTAACTTCTTAATTAATTACAAATAGTGCTGCACTTTATTTACTTCTATGAGCTCATACTGATGCATTCTGAGCATAATTTCTAAATGATAGCTGCTGTATTCCTGTTATTACCTTTTCGTCTCATGAGGATAATAACAGTCTATAGTCATCATCATCATTAAAAAGAAATATCTCTATTTCTTAGAAAAGAGAAAGGAGAACTAGCGTAAGTAGTGAAACACTAAATTCACAGATGGGAAAATGTTATATCTTAATCTACCTTTGACATAATGAGTCCTGAACAAGAGCCTTAGAACCATAGAAAAGTTCTTTATTCCTAGGGGTAACATTTTCAAGGCTGGTTGCTGATGGAAATAGTTTCATTTGTTGGGAAATAGTGTTCCTTTGAATACGTTTCACACCTACAGAAACTGAAAACATATTTACTTCTGTAGGAATTTGCCTGAAATATTATAATTCATTAAGAAATGCTTGAATGAAACATAGTTCATTTCACAAGCCTTCATTTTTATGTTGAATTCAAAGTGGAAAAAGCTCTTCATAATTAAATACATCTGACTTCATTTTGTCAATACAACCCTTCTATTTCCAAGTGAACAAAACCCTCTAAATATGGTATAAAAATAAGTATTTTAATCTTTTTAAAAAATCTTTTGAAACCTGTATCAGCAAGTAGTCAAGACTCCTATTTATGTATACTCTTTTATGAAATTTCTATTAGGCTTTTCTTAAAAATTCATATCAAATAGTTTAAGAATTGATATTCAGTTGCCAAATCGTGTCCGACTTTGTGGCCCCATGGATTGTAACCACTAGGATTCCCTGTACTTCACTATCTCTCAGAGTTTGCTCAGACTCACATCCAACTTCAAACGTGTCAAATTCATGTTTAAAGCTAAGACGTTCTACTCAGTGTGTTAAAGCTTTTCCTATGTAGATTTTTCCTTCCTCTGTTTTTATATCCTGTTGATAATATGCTCTTTTAACAGGGAGACATGCTGATAGATTAGATTATGTGTCTTTGAATTATGCTTCAGTTTTTTAAACAAAATATATAGAGATTATTCCAACATATATGATATTAAGTGTGGACAGATGTCTACCTTTTAACATATTTGAGTTTTCAAGACACTAATTTTTTTTTTCAAATTGGAGTCATAGTTTTCATTACAGTACTGTTTTTAATATGATGATGTATGCATTAATGGAGAAGGAAATGGCAGCCTTCTCCAGTGTTCTTGCCTGGAGAATCCCATGGACAGAGGAGCCTGGTGAGATACAGTCCATGGGGTCAGAAAGAGTCAGACACGACTGAGCAACTAAACAACAACAATAACCATCTTATCATGTTAGCATGTAGTCATTTTTTATAACACTCTGCTCTGGTTTGGTATGACAAAACTGGAGATGATCCACCATGGATCCTGGAAGGAAATTCTGTTCAGAATGCTGAGGTAGCACAAAGGATTAGATTGGCAAATCAGAAATACAAGAAGTGGAAGTCTTACCCAGTATCAACTTTATTAATGCTTCAATGACACAAGGAACTACAGGGCAGAGAAAAAGCAAGGAGAGGTCTAGTACCATCAGGTCTATCTGGCCCTTTCTCTCCTCATTAGAATGCACTCGAGTTGTAAGTAATTACAAATCTATATTACTTACACAAAACCTGCCATTTAAGCATGAACCATCCTATTTAATACTAAGATAGTTTCCTAGCTTTTGAGACATTTTCAAGAAAGCCCTGGGCCATAACCACAAAGTTCTAGGTTTGTTTAAAATAAGTGATCTTAGAGTAGAAACATTCTGCTACAAAGATTACGCAAAGACTCTCTGGCTAACAATTATCACTGATTAGTTTCCAGAGTACTCTGATTTTAGAGGGTCTACAGAGGAAAGTTGAAGTGTCTCCTTCCTTAGTTATTTTTTGGGAGATTCTGCCCTTTTAAAAGGAGAGAATGGACTGAATCCTAATTGCTTATTACTTTCTCTTAAGCATTATCAGATAGGGAGGAGTGTCAGTTGAAGTAATGGAAGGTAATAGTGAAGAGAGAAGTAGTTTGATAGGAGACAACACACCAAAAAGAGGTATAAGGATTTAGGAAAGAGAAAGAAAGTCACACAGGAGAGCTTTTGCCTATTTCAAAACTCTATCTCTACCCCAATATCTATATAGAAATACTTATGGTACTATCACCACCCTGTGAAGAGTTTAGTGCCATGTTTTTCTTTCATTATTGACATTGCTCTTTGTTAGTTGTCTTGATGAATTTTACTTAGGACTTCAAATCATACACCAAGGTACTAAAAACATAATGAAACTGCTGTGTAAAATGAATGAATTTTATTATATTTTGCCAGGCCAGTAGTCACTGAAATGATTAAGAACATTCTGCTTTCACTCCATTGAGACATGATGTATGTCAATTTAAATTCTTTACTCAAAAAAAGACATGTATGCCAACGTTCACTGCAGCACTATTTATAATAGCTAGAGCTTAGAAGCAGTCTAGATGTCTATCAACGGATGGATAAAGAAGATGCGGTGCATATGTACAGTGGGATATTAGCCATAAAGGGGAATGAAATTGAGTCAGTTGAAGGGATATGGATGAACCTAGAACCTGTCATACAGTGTGAAGGAAGTCAGAAGGAGAAAAACAAATATATTAATACATGTATATGGAATCTAGAAAAATGATACTGATGAACCTATTTGCAGGGCAGGAATAGAGATACAGAGAAAATGGACTTGTTGACACAGAGGGGGAAGGAGTAAGTGGGACAAATTGAGATGATAGTATTGATATATATACACTTCCATGTGTAAAATAGGTAGCTAGTAGGATGCTGCTGTATAGCACATGTAGCTCCGCTCAGTGCTCTGTGATGACATAGATGGGCAGAATGGGGTGGGGGCAGGTAGTGGGAGGAAGACTCAACAGGGAGAGAATACTGTATACATATGGCTGATTCACAAAGTTTTATAGCAGCAACTAACACAACATTGTAAATTATATTCCAATAAAAAGAAAAAATTAAATATGAGACTATACAATTATCAAATATAAACTATACCTAAAAGCATTTCCTTAATGTACTTCATGTGGTTGGTATCTTAAATGGTATTAAGATCTTGTCTGAGTAAAAGCAGTGAAGGAATATCATTCTTGAGTATAACATAACTTATAAATTTTCCTTAAGAACAAAATTTGGTGTATAATAGAGAAAATATAATCAGATTATTCTACATATGAAGATTATCTACATAAATTTTCCCCATGCTCAAATGCTATCCGAAGTAGCTGCCAGATATAAATCATCCCCTTCCTTTCTCAGTAATGCAGAAGCATATTATTAAAAGCCTAGAGTAATTCTGGGGAGAGACTCAGCAGTAAGCTGTCTTCAGGCAACACTCTGAGCAGCTGGAAAAATTAATGCCTTGATCAAGAAAGTGGAGCAGGAGGTCCAGGAAGCATAATATTCACTCCACTCTTTTATCAAAATAAAAAAACAAAGACCTTCAGAAAATACCAGATATTTATAACCAGAAATTCTTTTTCACAACTGCTATCCATATAAAAGATACTTATCAGGAAGATTCGGATACTTAAGTGACATAAAGGAGTCTTTTGGAGTACTGCAAACACATTTCCTCATTACTGTTCTTCATATTCAGTTTTGGTTGCGATTAAGATTAGAAGACATAGAATATTTACCTAGTGTGGTGGTGAGTTTTATGTATCACCCTGGAGGATGTTTTTGAATGAGATTAATTTTTAAATCCATAAACTTCTAAACTGACTTCCATAAAGTGAGTGAGCCTCATCTAATCAGTTGAAGATTGGAGTAGAGCAAATGACTAGCCTCCCTGAGCATGAGTGAATGCCCCAGTTGACTTCCCTTGGATTAGCATTGCATCATCAAGTCTCCTGGGTGTCCAAGCTCCCAGCCCACACTACAGATTGGGACTTGTGAGCCTCCATAATCACATGAGCCAGTTACTCATGAAAAATTTCCTTGTATATACACATATATGCTACTCCTGTTAGTTCTATTTCTCTGGGGAAATGTGCTTAATAGATCTTGTTCTGGGATTTCCCTGGTGGCTCAGATGGTAAAGAAGCCTCTTAGAATGCAGGAGATCCAGGTTTGATCCCTGGGTCAAAAAGATTACCTGAAGTAGGAAATGGCAACCCACTCCAGTATTTTTGCCTGGATAATTCCATGGATAAAGGAATCTGGCAGGCTGCAGTCCATGGGGTCACAGAGTTAAACACTACTGATCTAGTTTTAAAATCAAGCTATTAATCTGTTGATAAAAGTTAAGAAATTACCACTGATTTTTATGTAATTATCTTTCATCTTATTTTTACACTAATATTACATGCCAACTAGATATTTATGCAAAACTAATTTGGGATTTAGTACAAAGATATTCTAAACTTCTTTTTATTTGTCATGTGAGTGCTCTTTAATAAAATTATATCAAAAACAGATGACTAATATTTGAGTGGAATAAAAGAGGACAGTGTCAGATAGGAACTTTAAAATACCTCAAATGTTAGTTTTATTCTTCTACTTTATTATTTTTCCCAAAGACTGGAGTATACTTCTTTTAGTGAAATTATAAAGCTGTCAACTCAATTGAAAACACATGTTCTTAATGCTATAGGGCTTTGTTCATTTCCATAAATATTTATCTATATCTATTATTTTGCAGGTTCTTTCTAAAGAATTGAAATACATTTGTAAATAAAGTTTATATCCCTGACATTGTAGTGCTTATGCTGAAGTGAACTCTGGTACAGATATGGGTTCATTTACAGTTTTATTGGCTTTGATCCCTGGGTTAGGAAGATCCCCTGGAGAAGGAAATGGCTACCCACTCTAGCATTCTTGCCTGGAGAACCCCATGGACAGATGAGACTGGTGGGCTATAGTCTACAGGATCACAAAGAGTTGGACATGACTGAAAAACTAATATACATAGTTTTATTATTAGCCTATTTTTAAATTAAGTTTGTTTAGCTTTATCATTAGTCTCATGATAAGCTTCCTTTTACTTTTTTACATATCTTCTAATGTCTTCCCATTGAAATTTTGAATAAAATACAATATATAAATATATTCATCTAACATCTGCCCATATCTCCCCTTTTACACCACTTTGCTTTTTATGTTCCACTTATACTTTTTTTCTTCAATTTTTCTGACATAATGATCTTGGTATCGGAATTGTCTCTCTTCTTTCTACCTATAATACTCTCCATTATAGCCATCTCCTTACTCACTTAGCTAAAACTACTTATTCTCCAGATATATCTTAAATCGTCACCTCTTGCAGAAGTTTCCTAGTCTATATTAACACTTTCATCTAGAGGGTACATTTTTATGCATATGACACCCTTTAAATTATGCATATTATGTCCTTTTTGCTAATTTCAAGTTGCCTCACTACAAAAAAAAAATGTATCTATTCACCAGTGTATTCCCAATGCATGGTTAATTCTCAAAAAGTATTTGCAAGTATATGACAAGAGTCTTACAAACCAAGATACAGCCTACAATAAAGTTGTTACTTCCAGTTGTTAATCTACAAAATGCTATAATAATCACATTTATATTTGTCTCTTATATCCAATATATTCCAAGAGACCTTAATAAATAACTTATAGAATCTAGATTCAAATAACATTAATGAATATCAATGTTTAACACATTTCTCTAGGATACCAGGATAACAATACCGAAAGAAAAAATTAGCTTGTTTTAAATCAACCAACCTGACTCCTGATTATTGTTTTTTCTTCAAATGTCCGTAAACCAGACATAATAAATATTTGAGAAATGTGTGTTGTACCTATTTTAAATTTGTCATCCTTTATTTTACAGAATATAATCGGGTCTATTTTTGAAAACTAAAACTATACCTGTGCATTTCAAATTATTCTGTAGGGTGTTTCATGTACTACAAAAAAAAAAAAAACAGTTTGAAAGTAATTATAAGTTAACATCATTCTTACAACATTAGGAGATTTTAAGCAATTTTAGATCAATTAGTTGCTATAGTAAAATCTTCTCTACACAATTAATAATTTAGTCATGTTAAGCATTATGTTGTTCTCTATGTAAATTAGTCTTAAGCTTCTTTCAGAATCAAAGCTTTGTTGTGTTTCTATGCTCCCTACAGGATTGATGTGTGTTGAGTGTGTGAGCAGCTCTCAGTAACATCTTCCAGGCCTCAGATTCTATCAGTCTGCCCTCTCCTCCCTCCTCCCCTCCTCCATCCACACTGACGTTGCTGCTGTCTCTTGTACATGACAAGCCTGGTTCTCTCTTGAGGCCACTGTCCTTACTTCCCCTCTACCTAATGGAGTTTCCCCCCAAATATCCCTGTGGTTTGCTGATATCTGCTGAAACTCCACATAATCAGATGGGCCTTCCTATTAATAATAAACTTGTCTAAAATGCTTAATATTTATCCAGTCTTGTTTTTGTCCTGAATAATGTTCACCATCAGTATATCATGTGTTTATTATCTGTTTACTCTGTGTTTCTCCCAGATAGAGTGGGAACTCCAAGAGGACAGGAAGCTCTCTTTTTACTACTATATCATTTGTGCATAGAACAGTGACCTGCATGAGGATCTTCCCGACTCAGGTAATAAACCCAAGTCTCCTGCATTGCAGGCAGATTCTTTATCATCTGATCTACAGGGAAGTCCCAGTTCAAAGTAGCAAAGGTGAAAAATTCAGTTGTATTGCTTTTATTCCTTTGAGCATTATTACTTTATATTATCAATGGAGATACCTTGTCACTAAGAACTGTAGTGCAAAACATGATACACAACTTTGATTCCTCTCCAGAATTCTACGTCTGTTTCTAATCATAGTTGTTGATCATTTCTTGGGTCACATCATAAACACAATTAGTGGTTTATTTTTCAAAATAACTCAGATTAAATCTCTGGATTCAATTAACCACTGAATCCTGATATTGGTAGTAACTCACTGAAACTTTTTATGCAAGACAGTTTAGTACTATCTGTAAAATAACTAGCAAGAAAATCAAATTAAATTTATTTTGCTAATATAGCATGGCACAGAGAACTGGAGAATATGATAGAATTGTGAGTAGTCTAACTGAAATGGATTTGAGAAGCTTCAAAGTTGCCAAATTTTCCCAGCAATAAGTAGGTTTCATATTATACAAGCAGAGCCTTTGATAACACTGACCAATGAATAGACATAACAAAACAAAGTCATAACTGGAGGACAACCATGTGGTTGCCAGAGAAGAGATGGCAAGGGGAGGAGAGAACTGAATGAGGGAGACTAAAAACTATGTTTCCAGTTGCAAAATAAATGAGTAATGAGTATAAATGTACAGTGGAGAGAATAGTCAATAACTATGCAATATCTCTGTATAGTGACATATGGTAGCTTCACTTATTGTGACAATCATTTTGAAATGTATAGAAATATCAAATCACTATGCAATTGGAACTAACACAGAGTTATAGGTAAATTATACTTCAAAAAAAAAAAAGGAAACATAGGGGAAAAAAAATAAGATTAGGTTTGTGGTTACCAGAGGTAGGGTTTGAGGGGTAGTGAGATTGGATGAAGGCAGCTGAAAGGTATAAACTTCCAGTTATTACATACACCAGTACTAGGGATGCAGTGTGTAACACAAAATATAATTAACATTGTGTGTGTGTGCTGTGTGCTTAGTCATGCCCCATTCTTTGTGACCCCATGGACTGCAGCCTGCCAGGCTCTTCAGGAAAATCTATGGAATTTTTCCAGGTAAGAATATTGGAGCAAGTTAGCATTTCCTACTTCAGGGGATATTCCTGGCCCAGTGATTGAATCCTTGTCTCTTGCATCTCTTGCATTGGCAGGCGGATTCTTTACCAGTGGACCACCTGGGAAGCCATAATTAACAGTGTTATATAAGAATGTTGTCAAGAAAATAAATCCTGAGGTCTCATCACTAGGAAAAAAAAATTGTTTCCTATTTCTTTTATTTTGAATCTATATGACATGATGAATGTTCACTAAGCTTATTGTGAACAAATTCATTTCATGATATATGTAAGTCAAACCATTATGCTATATATCTTAAGATTTTATGGTGCTATATGTCAATTACATCTCAATTAAACTGAAGGAAATAATACTGACCATGTCTTTGCCTCTACATAGAAATAAAATCTAGCTATATTTTACATCAACTCATTTTAAGATGACTGTATGATATTATACATGTTTCAATGCCATTCTCCCAAATCATCCCACCCTCTTGCTATCCCACAGAGTACAAAAGACTGTTCTATACTATTCTTTTGCTGTCTCACATACAGGGTTATTGTTACCATCTTTCTAAATTCCATATATATGTGTTAGTATACTGTATTGGTGTTTTGGGGCTGGTGCACTGAGATGACCCAGAGGATGGTACAGGAAGGGAGGAGGGAGTGGGGTTCAGGATGGGGAACACGTGTATACCTGTGGCGGATTCATGTTGATGTATGGCAAAACCAATACAATATCGTAAAGTAATTAACCTCCAATTAAATTAATTTATATTTTAAAAGTTTAAAAAATAAAATTATTATAGTAATATCACACAGAAATAGTTGAAATCAAGTAAAACTACTTTCTCTTCATTTACATTTTTCATTTGTTTTCTTCTTAAATAAGATTCATAAAGCATCAAAAAATATTTCCTCTATGGTGCAGAAATAAAACTGCTATTATATACATAATCATAGTTCTTGTGCATTAAAAACGTTTTGCAAGCATTGAATTGAATGGTTTAAGTGTAAATGAATCAGAACAACTGAAGTTAAGTTTTTCTTCCAGTTTTTACTAGTAAAAGAACACAATAATAGGTAAGATGTGTGCTTAGTCGCTCAGTTATGTCCGACTCTGTGATCCCATGGACTGTATCCTGCCAAGCTCCTTTGTCCAGGGGGTTCTCCAGGCAAGAAAACTGGAGTGGGCTGCCTTGCCCTCCTCCAGGGGATCTTCCCAACCCAGGGACTGAACCCAGGTCTCCCACACTGCAGGCAGATTGTTTGCCAACTGAGCCACCAGGGAAGCCCAAAAATCCTGGGGTGAGTAGTGTACCCCTTCTCCAGGGATCTTCCTCACCCAGGAATCAAACTGGGGTATCCCTCAGTGTAAGCAGATTTTTTTACCAGCATTACCTTACCAGATTCTTTAACTCAGTGTTAGCTTCCCTGAGTTACCAGGAAAGCTCAGGAAGTAAGTAAGTAAGATACTTATTCACAATTTGAGTAGGTATTTCCATTATATTGGAAACACAAATACACATGGTTAGTCTGCTTTTCAGCAGAAGATAAATTGTCAAGTAAGTCCTTCATTTATTTTATTCCCCCCTCCCCTTTTTCCCTTGGCCGCAGTGTACCATGAAGGATCTTCGTTCCCTGACCAGGGATTGAATTTGTGCCCCTTTCAGGGAAGTGTGGAGCCTTGACCACTAGACCACCAGGGAAGTCCCCAAATAAGTCATTTTCTATGGCTAAAGTAATTAATAGAATTTTTTTTAATAAAACATTCAGTTTGAAACTAAGGAATCACCTTCATTAAAAGTCTCTTTTCATGGAATTGGTCTTAGTCTCTTAAACATAATGATTCCTTGACAATAAAACTGTACTTGATAGTTAGCTAGTAGGCTCCTATTTCAGGTAATATTTAATATGAGGAAGTTTACCTCCACTTATTACAGTGCAAGGTTTAACTCACAGATAGTATTAATTGCATTATAGTTATTTCATCCTCATTTTAAAAATTGTCAGTAATAAATGCATTGAGAGTGTTAATTAATATTTTAGGCTTATATATCCTCTCCAGTCCATTTAGTTTCTAAAGTAAATTTCCACCTTTTCTGCTTTTTGTTATGGTTGAAAATAATACTGGAAATTTTACTGTGTGTAGTCAGGGAAAATGTTTATCAAGCAGTCATAATTCACAGAGCACCATTCTTCCCACCCTCCCAACTCCCATCCCAGAAGCATGTACTGTATTTCCCTGCATAGCTATCTAATCAACAGCTCCAATGCATGTGAGCTCAGCATCAACTGATATTTACTATAAACTATAAGGATATTAAAAAGAGTATGTTTCATCACTAGTTATTAGAATTAGGAATTTCAGAGTCTTGAAAGTTACAAGGTCCATTTCTCTCCAGTTCAAATATTATTTTCATTATCATGTATAGCCTCCCTTCTTAAACCTATAGGTTTGGTAAGTATAGTGTTGGAAATAAAATAATTGACTAGGGATTCAAGAACTAAACATATCTTCTGATTTTTTTTTAACCTTTCTACTTTTAAAGTAACTACCAGCTGTTTAACTAGGAATAGTTATCTAAGGAATCTACGCAATTTTTTCATTAAAATAAAATCTTGAACTCTAGCTGAAACATGTCTCAAATAAGTCCAATGTCCAAAGAATACCTTGTCCTTTCTCCTGCTTTTTTGTTTTCCTGGAATAATCAACACTATTTAAAAGGGGGCCAGTTTATAGTCCCGATTTCAAAACTCATAAACTAGAAAGTAAAAGCAAAACTCATGCTAGTTAAATTGGAAACAGAACCATTGAAAGAATGAACAATTCTGACTCAAAAATTATGAAATCAATATTTGCTATTTTTCCTTCAGATCATATAATTATAGATTACTAAACTAAAGGTTTCAGAAATTTTCTACTTTGACTTTTTACTTTTGTAAAGGGAGAAATTGAAGAAATTACTTTTTTTTCTTTCCTCATAGCTAGTATTCAAAAAATGTATTGGACGTGTAATATATTGTGTTATGATCTGTTTGTGCTCCCTCAAAATTAATATGTTGAAATACTAACACCCACTGTGACAGTATCAGCAAGGAGAGTCTTTGGAAGGTGACTAAGCTGTGAGGGTGGAGACCTCATGACTGAGATTAGCAACCTTATAAAAGAGATCTCACAGAGCTCCCTTGCCCCTTCACCCCCAGAGAATATCAGAAGTCACCTGATTTTGGACCTCTAGCCTCCCAATTTCTGTTGTTTATAAGCCATTCAGCCTATCTTACTTTGTTGTAGTAGCCCAAACAAAGACAGTATGGGACATTCTCTTAAAGACTCTCTCTCTATTTATATATATGTATGTATATATATATAATACAATCCTCTTGTGGATGAATGTTTAGAAGGAAACTGTGATGTTCAGCTTTTGAGTAAAATTTAATTGATACAGTGAAATGTGTGCATTCTGTCTTTTTGTATTTTTATTTATTTTTTTATTTTTATTTTTTTATTTTTTAAATTCTATAGCCTTATTTTTTTCGTGTGATTAAAATGTAGACAATTTA